>JAWPHD010008980.1:0-109039 GCA_037043455.1 Cyrtodaria siliqua | reverse complement strand
TGGACATGGATCTTTAAGGTTGTACACTCATTCTTGGACATGGGCCTTTAAGGTAGTACATTCATTCTTGGACATGGGCCTTTAAGGTAGTACAATCATTCTTGGACATGGGCCTTTAAGGCAGTACATTCATTCTTGGACATGGGCCTTTAAGGTTGTACATTCGTTCTTCGACATGGGACCTTAAGGTAGTACATTCATTCTTGGACATGGGGCTTTAAAAAAGTACACTCATTCTTTGTTATGGGTATTTAATGTAGTACACTCATTCTTGGACACGGGTCTTTACGATAGTACACTCATTCTTGGACACGGGCCTTTAAGGTAGTACACTTATTCTTGGACATGGGTCTTTAAGGTAGTACACTCATTCTTTGTAAATGGTCTTTAAGGTAGTACACTCATTCTTTGTAAATGGTTTTTAAGGTAGTACACTCATTCTTGGACACGGGCCTTTAACGTAGTACACTCATTCTTGGACATGGGCCTTTAACGTAGTACACTCATTCTTGGACATGGGCCTTTAACGTAGTACACTCATTCTTTGTTATGGGTCTTTAATGTAGTACACTCATTCTTGGACATGGGTCTTTACGATAGTACACTCATTCTTGGACACGGGCCTTTAAGGTAGTACACTCATTCTTTGTAAATGGTCTTTAAGGTAGTACACTCATTCTTTGTAAAAGGTCTTTAAGGTAGTACACTCATTCTTTGTAAATGGTTTTTAAGGTAGTACACTCATTCTTGGACATGGGTCTTTACGATAGTACACTCATTCTTGGACACGGGCCTTTAACGTAGTACACTTATTCTTGGACATGGGCCTTTAAGGTAGTACACTCATTCTTGGACATGGGCCTTTGACGTAGTACACTCATTCTTGGACATGGGCCTTTAACGTAGTACACTCATTCTTTGTTATGGGTCTTTACGATAGTACACTCATTCTTGGACACGGGCCTTTAACGTAGTACACTTATTCTTGGACATGGGCCTTTAACGTAGTACACTCATTCTTGGACATGGGCCTTTGACGTAGTACACTCATTCTTGGACATGGGCCTTTAACGTAGTACACACATTCTTTGTTATGGGTCTTTAAGGTAGTACACTCATTCTTGGACATGGGTCTTTACGATAGTACACTCATTCTTGGACACGGGCCTTTAACGTAGTACACTCATTCTTGGACACGGGCCTTTAACGTAGTACACTTATTCTTGGACATGGGCCTTTAACGTAGTACACTCATTCTTTGTAAATGGTCTTTAAGGTAGTACACTCATTCTTTGTAAATGGTCTTTAAGGTAGTACACTCATTCTTTGTAAATGGTCTTTAAGGTAGTACACTCATTCTTGGACACGGGCCTTTAACGTAGTACACTCATTCTTGGACATGGGCCTTTAACGTAGTACACTCATTCTTTGTTATGGGTCTTTAATGTAGTACACTCATTCTTGATCATGGGTCTTTACGATAGTACACTCATTCTTGGACACGGGCCTTTAACGTAGTACACTTATTCATGGACATGGGCCTTTAACGTAGTACACTCATTCTTGGAGATGGGCCTTTAACGTAGTACACTCATTCTTGGACATGGGCCTTTAACGTAGTACACTCATTCTTTGTTATGGGTCTTTAACGTAGTACACTCATTCTTGGACATGGGTCTTTAAGGTTGTACACTCATTCTTGGACATGGGCCGTTAAGGTAGAACACTCATTCTTGGACATGGGGCTTTAAGGTAGTACATTCATTCTTGAACATGGGCCTTTAAGGTAGTACATTCATTCTTGAACATGGGCCTTTAAGGTAGTACATTCATTCTTGAACATGGACCTTTAAGGTAGTACATTCATTCTTGGACATGGGTCTTTAAGGCAGTACATTCATTCTTGGACATGGGTCTTTAAGGTTGTACACTCATTCTTGGACATGAGCCTTTAAGGTAGAACACTCATTCTTGGACATGTGGCTTTAAGGTAGTACATTCATTCTTGGACATGGGCCTTTAAGGTAGTACATTCATTCTTGGACATGGGCCTTTAAGGTAGTACATTCATTCTTGGACATGGGCCTTTAAGGTAGTACACTCATTCTTGGACATGGGCCTTTAAGGTAGTACATTCATTCTTGGACATGGTTTAAGGTTGTACACTCATTCTTGGACATGGGCCTTTAAGGTAGTACATTCATTCTTGGACATGGGCCTTTAAGGTAGTACATTCATTCTTGGACATGGGCCTTTAAGGTAGTACAATCATTCTTGGACATGGATCTTTAAGGTTGTACACTCATTCTTGGACATGGGCCTTTAAGGTAGTACATTCATTCTTGGACATGGGCCTTTAAGGTAGTACAATCATTCTTGGACATGGGCCTTTAAGGCAGTACATTCATTCTTGGACATGGGCCTTTAAGGTTGTACATTCGTTCTTCGACATGGGACCTTAAGGTAGTACATTCATTCTTGGACATGGGGCTTTAAAAAAGTACACTCATTCTTTGTTATGGGTATTTAATGTAGTACACTCATTCTTGGACACGGGTCTTTACGATAGTACACTCATTCTTGGACACGGGCCTTTAAGGTAGTACACTTATTCTTGGACATGGGTCTTTAAGGTAGTACACTCATTCTTTGTAAATGGTCTTTAAGGTAGTACACTCATTCTTTGTAAATGGTTTTTAAGGTAGTACACTCATTCTTGGACACGGGCCTTTAACGTAGTACACTCATTCTTGGACATGGGCCTTTAACGTAGTACACTCATTCTTGGACATGGGCCTTTAACGTAGTACACTCATTCTTTGTTATGGGTCTTTAATGTAGTACACTCATTCTTGGACATGGGTCTTTACGATAGTACACTCATTCTTGGACACGGGCCTTTAAGGTAGTACACTCATTCTTTGTAAATGGTCTTTAAGGTAGTACACTCATTCTTTGTAAAAGGTCATTAAGGTAGTACACTCATTCTTTGTAAATGGTTTTTAAGGTAGTACACTCATTCTTGGACATGGGTCTTTACGATAGTACACTCATTCTTGGACACGGGCCTTTAACGTAGTACACTTATTCTTGGACATGGGCCTTTAAGGTAGTACACTCATTCTTGGACATGGGCCTTTGACGTAGTACACTCATTCTTGGATATGGGCCTTTAACGTAGTACACTCATTCTTTGTTATGGGTCTTTAAGGTAGTACACTCATTCTTGGACATGGGTCTTTACGATAGTACACTCATTCTTGGACACGGGCCTTTAACGTAGTACACTTATTCTTGGACATGGGCCTTTAACGTAGTACACTCATTCTTGGACATGGGCCTTTGACGTAGTACACTCATTCTTGGACATGGGCCTTTAACGTAGTACACTCATTCTTTGTTATGGGTCTTTAAGGTAGTACACTCATTCTTGGACATGGGTCTTTACGATAGTACACTCATTCTTGGACACGGGCCTTTAACGTAGTACACTCATTCTTGGACACGGGCCTTTAACGTAGTACACTTATTCTTGGACATGGGCCTTTAACGTAGTACACTCATTCTTTGTAAATGGTCTTTAAGGTAGTACACTCATTCTTTGTAAATGGTCTTTAAGGTAGTACACTCATTCTTTGTAAATGGTCTTTAAGGTAGTACACTCATTCTTGGACACGGGCCTTTAACGTAGTACACTCATTCTTGGACATGGGCCTTTAACGTAGTACACTCATTCTTTGTTATGGGTCTTTAATGTAGTACACTCATTCTTGGACATGGGTCTTTACGATAGTACACTCATTCTTGGACACGGGCCTTTAACGTAGTACACTTATTCATGGACATGGGCCTTTAACGTAGTACACTCATTCTTGGAGATGGGCCTTTAACGTAGTACACTCATTCTTGGACATGGGCCTTTAACGTAGTACACTCATTCTTTGTTATGGGTCTTTAACGTAGTACACTCATTCTTGGACATGGGCCTTTAAGTTAGTACACTCATTCTTGGACACGGGCCTTTAACGTAGTACACTTATTCTTGGACATGGGCCTTTAAGGTAGTACACTCATTCTTGGACATGGGCCTTTAACGTAGTACACTCATTCTTGGACATGGGCCTTTAACGTAGTACACTCATTCTTTGTTATGGGTCTTTAACGTAGTACACTCATTCTTGGACATGGGCCTTTAACGTAGTACACTCATTCTTGGACATGGGCCTTTAACGTAGTACACTCATTCTTTGTTATGGGTCTTTAACGTAGTACACTCATTCTTGGACATGGGCCTTTTAGTTAGTACACTCATTCTTGGACATGGGTCTTTAAAGTTGTATACTCGTTCTTGGTAAATGGTCTTTAAGGAAGTACACTCATTCTTGGACATGGGCCTTTAGCGTAGTACACTCATTCATGGGCATGGGCCTTTAAGGTAGTATATTCATTCTTGGACATGGGCCTTTAAGGTAGTACATTCATTCTTGGACATGGGCCTTTAAGGTAGTACATTCATTCTTGGACATGGGCCTTTAGCGTAGTACACTCATTCATGGGCATGGTCCTTTAGCGTAGTACACTCATTCATGGGCATGGTCCTTTAGCGTAGTACACTCATTCATGGGCATGGGCCTTTAAGGTACACATCCTGCTAGGGGTATCCACCGACATTCCTCTAGCATTAATCTATTTAACCAGGGAATGTATGTATAACATACCCAATGTTAATACAATAAATGAGTTTTTTTCCGTATTAGTTTTAAACCGTTTATTAAAACGGTTATCGTTCGATTAGCTGTTGTGGTTTTATGCCCATGTATTTAGGATTTTATAGGATACATACTGTTCCTCTACTTTTTACTTGTAAGTGAGAAAGTGTCGATTTCTATAGATGGTGTGA
The DNA here is from genome assembly GCA_037043455.1 of Cyrtodaria siliqua. Classification (NCBI taxonomy): domain Eukaryota; kingdom Metazoa; phylum Mollusca; class Bivalvia; order Adapedonta; family Hiatellidae; genus Cyrtodaria; species Cyrtodaria siliqua. The sequence continues at coordinate 104,139 of JAWPHD010008980.1, read as the reverse complement.
GGAATACAGTACCGGTTCTACCCAGGAATAAGTAAATGGGTAGTTTGCCTCCATCACAAAACAACGACCGTCATATATAGCCGAAAATGTGCTGAAAATGACGTAAATCGCCATTAACCAACCAACCTCTATATTCCAGACGTTATTTGAGACTAGGGCTTCGCTGTTAAGTGATTTTAGAGCAATACTTAAACTTAATCCTTAAACTGACTAGATGATTTGGCACATTTTTCCGATTTTTTCATTACTTAATTACATATCATAGTTTTTGGGTGAATGAAAGATTATTCTCAAATCATCCCTATTTCTGAAATGATATTTAAAATACTGAAATGTACGCTTTTATTCGGATAATTATTTCGGGTACACACTGATGTTTGGTGGTACTGAACGCTGTGGTCTTGTGGTAGAGCGTCGGACCCATGATCGGAAGGTTGTGGGTTCGATCCCCGCCATAACCATAGTGTTTTGTCCCTGAGCAAACCACGTTTTCTGCATTTTCTTAGTACTAGTTCTACCAACAGGAAGACATCGATAGTGATTAAAATAAGTTCAGCGAGCTTTTGTTAAAATCGATGTAAAATAAATAAGCTAAAACTAAATTAAAACTACTGACATGTTTGCACTCAAACGTGGAAAAGTGTGGAAAATCACAGGTATATGTAAAACAAGTAAGGACAGGTATACACAAAACATGTATGCACTTGTATACACAAACTGCCTTTGTAAAACAAGTATGGACAGTTTTGGAGGAATGTAATAATACCTGTATTTATTTCACACCGGCTTCTTTTAATATATCCAATTTCTTCTACATAGAGCAGTATAGATTCCATTCCGTAGGGATACTATGGGCAGATAACTCTAACAGTTACACTCAATGAGTCATTCATGACTTATCTCACTGCCGGTTCGTCTTATATGTAGAAACTACAAATACAACGTTTGGTTAGAATTATTTAAGTGAGGTTTTCCAGTGTTCGCCTCGTCCAAATACAGATTATGTCTGCTGGCTACTCGTCTAATAGAAGTTATCACTGTAAAATAACCTCATACTACTGTCATACTACTGTCATACTACTGTCATACTACTGCCACACTACGGAACCCGGTCTGGACATCAAACAATCATTTCGCATTACCAAATTATGTCGTGTATAGGGCGAAACGTCTGAATGGGAGTTTGCAGCTTTCATATACAGCTTCCTCCGACTTACCGTTAATATCCTCGGACTTTTGCAACTCGAGATGTGAGTAATGTTTTAAATAAAGGTATGAGTACTATGTGCGTAGTAATACAACGTGAGGTGTACACGGACAAAGTCGTCTGCTTTAATTTGCTGTATTGGATTCAATAATTTCTAAATACTTTCTAAATTTATACAGTCTATAATTTCTATTTATTTTCAGCTTTTCACCAATACGAAGCTTTGGTGCTACAGAATTACGTCCCTTATTTGTGGTCTCCCACTTGCCATTTACTGGGGAGTCTACTTCGCGCTCTTGTCGTTCTGCGCCATCTGGTGTTGTGAACCATACATGAAGGCCTTCGCAATTGAACTCGGCTGCGTGAGAAGGATATTCCAGACGCTGCTCAACGCGTTCTACAGGCCATGTTTCGAAACCATCGGATATTGTTTCTATAATATTAGAATACAGAAAGTATAGCTCGGCACTGTATGCAGTAATACAATCAAAATGTCTTGTAAAGGCTAAGGTATATGTGTTATGTCCGTCACTGATAGTATTCCTTGCCTAGAGACCAGAAGACTGTTATTGCTATGAAGAGAGCAACTCCCATTAATGGCACTAGTTGTGATGGAAACAGAAACGCTCATCACTTATATATTCTGATATGCATAGTGCCATAGAAACAGAAAGAGTTTTTTAATATTGCAAACATTTATCATACGATATTCGAACTGATGGAAGTGACGACAACTATCATTCATATGTATTTGATCGGTAAAATGTTTGATCATTAGAGTGTCCTGTATACCGAAGCATATATTTAGTTCTGGTTTATTTGTTTATATAATCATGGAGTGCATTACACTATGACATTATTATGTATATAATGTACTATTCTCTATTTTACTTACATATGGTTATATACTTTCCATTTTGCATGTATCAATTTTATACCTCAATATATTTCATGAAATAAACAAATGCTCTTATTGCCGGAAAGTTTGTTTGTATGTTTGTTGAATAGTGTTTTACGTCATTTTATTTTTAGCACATGTTAAGCCATATACAAAACATCACTTTATTACTACTTTTTAACGCCAGATCTGTGCCTAATTCATATATGACGGTCGATTATTTTCGTGGAAGAGGCAGACCACCAATTGTTTCCTGGATAGAACCAGTACTGTATACCTTCCGTCATTTGTAAGAATCGACACGTTCTCACTTGCCGGAAAGACAAACTTGTCTCTTCTTTAATACGCTGTTATCAAATTAAAAAAATGCTTTTGGCAAAGTTACCAGCAAGACGGCTACCTATATCGCTCTATTGGCTGCCTGTATTGCTCTATTGACTACCTATATCGATCTACCGGCTGCCCGTAATGCTCTACTGGCTACATGAATCGCTCTACCCGCTACTTGCATCGTTGTACCGGCCACCTATATTGCTATACCGGCTACATCTATCGCTCTACCGGCTACATCTATCGCTCTACCGGCTACATCTATCGCTCTATCGCTCTACTGGCTACATCTATCGCTCTACTGGCTACATCTATCGATCTACCACCTACCACCTACTTCTATCGCTCTACTGGCTAAATCTCTCGCTCTACTGGCTACATGTATCGCTTTACTGGCTACATATCTCGCTCTACCGGCTACTTGTATCGCTTTACGGGCTACATCTATCGTTCTACTGGCTACATCTATCGCTCTGCTGGCAACATGTATCGCTTTACTGGCTACATCAATCGCTCTACTGGCTACATCTCTCGCTCTACCGACTATATCTATCGCTCTACTGGCTACATCTATCGCTCTACTGGCTACATCTCTCTCTCCACTGGCTACTTCTCTCGCTCTACCGGCTACGTCTCTCGCTCTACGGGCTACATCTCTCGCAGTACCGACTACATCTATCGCTCTACCGGCTACATCTATCGTTCTACCGGCTACATCTCTCGCTATACCGGTTACATCTATCGTTCTACCGGCTACATCTCTATCGCTCTACCGGCTACATCTCTCGCTTTACCGGCTACATCTATCGCTCTGCCGGCTAAATCTATCGCTCTACCGGCTACATCTCTCGCTCTACCATCTCCCGCTCTACCGGCTACATCTATCGCTCTACCGGCTACATCTCTCGTTCTACCGGCTACATCTCTCGCACTACCGGCTACATCTATGGCTCTACCGGCTACATCTATCGCTCTACCGGCTATATCTCTAGCTCTACTGGCTACATCTCTCGCTCTACTGGCTACATCTATCGCTCTAACACCTACTTGTATCGCTTTACCAGCTACCTGTATTGCTATACCGGCTACATCTCTCGCTCTACCGGCTACATCTCTCGCTCTACCGGCTACATCTATCGCTCTACCGGCTACATCTATCGCTCTACCACCTACTTGTATCGCTTAACCAGCTACCTGTATTGCTATACCGACTACATCTATCGCTCTACTGGTCACATCTCTCGCTCTACCGGCTACATCTATCGCTCTACTGACTGCATCTATCGCTCTACCACTTACTTCTATCGCTTTACCGGCTACATCTATCGCTCTACCGGCTACTTGCGTCGTTGTACTGGCTACCTATATTGCTATACCGGCTATATGTATATCGCTCTACCGGCTTCATCTATGGCTCTACTATCTATTTGTATCGCTTTTCCTGCTACATATATCGCTCTACCGGCTATATCTATCACTCTAGTGGCTACATATATCGCTCTTCTGGCTACATCTCTCGCTCCACTGGCTACATGTATCGCCCTACCGGCTACATCTATCGCTCTACCGGCTTCATGTATCGCTCTACCGGCTACATCTCTCGCTCTACCGGCTACATCTATCGGTCTACCGGCTATATGTATCGCTCTACAGCATTACCGGCTACATCTATCGTATTACCGGCTACATATATCGCTCTACCTGCTACATCTATCGCTATACTGGCTACATCTATCGCTCTACCGGCTACATATATCGCTCTACCTGCTACATCTATCGCTCTACCTGCTGCATGTCTCGCTCTACCGGCTACATCTATCGCTCTAACGCCTACATCTCTCGCTCTACCAGCTACATCTCTCGCTCTACCGGCTACATGTATCGCTCTACCGGCTTCATGTATCGCTCTACCGGCTACATCTATCGTTCTACCGGCTACATGTATCGCTCTACCGGCTACATCTCTCGCTCTACCGGCTACATCTATCTCTCTACCGTCTACATGTCTCGCTTTACCGGCTACATCTATCGCTCTACCGGCTTCATCTATCGCTCTAATGGCTACATCTGTCGCTCTACCGGCTACATCTATCGCTCTACCGGCTACATCTATCGCTCTACCGGCTAAATCTTTCGCTCTACCATCTATCGCTCTACCGGCTACATCTATTGCTCTACCGGCTACATCTTTCGCTCTACCATCTATCGCTCTACCACCTACTTGTTTCGCTTTACCAGCTACCTGTATTGCTATACCGGCTGCATCTATCGCTCTACCGGCTACATCTCTCGCTCTACCGGCTACATATATCGCTCTACCGGCTACATCTCTCGCTCTACCGGTTAAATCTATCGCTCTACCGGCTACATCTATCGCTATACCGGCTACAACTATCGCTCTACTGGCTACATCTATTACTCTAACGGCTACATCTTTCGCTCTACCGGCTACATATATCGCTCTACCGGCTACCTCTATCGCTCTACCACCTACTGTCACAGGATGACTTAAGTGGTTGGGCTAACTCAGGAAAGAATCAATGACGGTGAATGCATTTACATAAGTTTAATGCAACTTTTAAAATATGTTTAATATATATACAATTATCTAAAAAAACAAGCGAATACACAAATGAACTATGAAAAGAATGTTCTCCTGAACGTTTAAGACGTTCTTAGTATTGTTATAAATACTGAATGTCTAAGACACTAAAGTGTTGTTAAAGCTATAACAATGTTGATCTAGCGCGATAACTGTGATGCGCGAGAGCTCATGAAGATGTTGATGCGCGAATTCAATGGATGATTGTCATCAAATGCCTTCTGTAAGGGTTGATGACGCGATGCAATGATAGTTAATCTCCACTGAGATTGTGAATGATATTCCTCCAGTGAGGACTGGTAACGGGCCCACCTTGTGTCCCGGGGGTTGTCGTTAGTAAAACCTGGCTGCGCAGGTACGGGGACCGTCTCCACCGCTTGTAACGTTAGTCGTGGAAGCTTAGCTCCACTCCTGGATATCCAAACCTAGATGGCTTACTCCAACCCTGGATGGCTTATATCCTGGATGGCTTAGGCTGTAATTATACATACGTTTTAGATGTCGGTTGACAAACATAACAATCTTGTATAATTATCATTACCCAAACAAATCATTATTCAATCAATATATGCAAGCTGTACTAATGAGGAGTAGCAATGTATACATATTCTACAACGCCATGTGTACGCTATGTACGTCGCTGTTAATCAAGGCCCTAATACATGTAATATAAACATGATCAAATTACTCATATATTACACTCACTGAGTTATGCATGCACGCATTTATTCTTGTCACTCATCTCATTGTTAACTAATGTTGACAATCGTGTATTACAATCACCGAGTTATACGCCAACGTTAACTAATGCACCCAATATCCACTGTTATCAAATTAATATTGTTTTACAATTAATGATCAATTACAATAATTACATCTAATAAAGTAACTTCAAAATCATATGCTAGTCTAAAGTTATGTTTGAGAAACATCAATGCTAACCGGATGTCGTAACCGCCAAACAAGATGGCGCCGCCCACTGAATACAAATATACGATAAAAGTTTAATAAAACTACTAACCACATGTTGCCTGTGAAATTTGCCGTCCAGTCTCTGTTCCAACAAAGTACTATCGATGATCCCGGCGATAGCTAGAAGACAATGGGTTTTATAGCAAACATTACGCCCAAATCATTATTTCCCCCGTTCAGTCCGTGACAAACGTGGCTAAATCTACAGTATTGAATCTACACGGGAGGCCCCTTATACAATTTTGCCGTTTAAGGAAAATATACCTATACGTTTACATGCATTAGCACAAAACTAAACTTATGACACGGCCTCTCTGGCGGCCACTTAAAATGTGCACGCTTTTACGTGTTACATGAATAGATCATGAATATGGTGAAATTGTTTCAACTCGAACAATAGATTTTGGGTGTAACCGATACAAGAGCTATATACGACCAGTACGCTCTACCCGTGACATTTTGTGACACCTACTTGTATCGCTTTACCAGCTACCTGTATTGCTATACCGGCTACATCTATCGCTCTATCTATCGCTCTACCGGCTACATCTATCGCTCTACCGGCTACATCTATCGCTCTACCATCTATCGATCTACCACCTACTTGTATCGCTTTACCAGCTACCTGTATTGCTATACCGGCTACATCTATCGCTCTACCGGCTACATCGCTCGCTCTACTGGCTACATCTATCGCTCTACCGGCTACATCTCTCGCTTTATCGGCTACATCTATCGCTCTACCGGCTACATATATTGCTCTACCGGCTACATCTATCGCTCTACCGGCTACATATATCGCTCTACCACCTACTTGTATCGCTTTACCATCTACCTGTATTGCTATACCGGCTACATCTCTCGCTCTACCGGCTACATCTATCGCTCTACCGGCTACATTTCTCGCTCTACCGGCTAATCTATCGCTTTACCGGCTACATCTATCGCTCTACTGGCTACATCTATCGCTCTACCACCTACTTGTATCGCTTTACCTGCTACATATATAGCTCTACCAGCTACCTATATCGCTCTAACGGCTACCTATATCGCTCTAACGGCAACCTATATCGCTCTAACTGCTAAATGTATCGCTCTAACGGCTATATGTATCGCTATGTCGGCTACATGCATCGCTCTACCGGCTACTTGTATCGCTCCACCGGCTACCTATATCTCTCTAACTGTTACATATATCGCTCTGATGGATACATATATCGCTCTACCGGCTATCTATATACAGCTCTACCGGCTAATGTATCTCTTTACCGGCTACCTATATTGCTCTACTGACAACATCTCTATCGGCTACATGTATCGCTCTAACGGCTACCTATATCGCTCTAACGTAACCTATATCGCTCTAACGGCTACATGCATCGCCCTAACGGCTACATGTGTCGCTCTATCGGCTACATCTATCGCTTTAACGGCTACTTGTATCGCTCTACCGGCTACCTGTATCGCTCTACTGACTACCTATATCGCTCTGATGGCTACCTATATCGCTCTACTGACTACTATGTCGCTCTAATGGCTACATATATCGCTCTAAGGGCTACTTGTATCGCTCGACCGGCTACCTGTATCGCTCTACTGACTACATGTATCGCTCTACTGACTACCTATATCGTTCTGATAGCTACATATATCGCTCTAAGGGCTACATGTATCGCTCCACCGGCTACCTATATCGCTCTACCGGCTACCTATATCGCTCTACCGGCTAAATGTATCGCTCTACGGCTACATGAATGACTACACGAATGTCTCTACCGGCTACCTATATCGCTCTATCGGCTACTTGTATCGCTCTAACGGCTACATGAATGGCTCTACGGGCTACCTATATCACTCAACTGACTATGTGCATCGTTTTGTTGGCTGCATGAATTGATCTACTGGCTAGCTGTATCGCTCAACCAGCTGTATGTATCGCTCAACTGCTAGTTTTATTGCTTACATCACTTTAATGAATACTATCTCTCTACTGGCTTCCTGTATTGCTCTACTGGCTACATGCATTGTTCTACTATGTACCTACATCACTCTACTAGCTACCGATATCGCTCTAATGGCTACCTGTATTGCTCTACTGGCTCCCTGTATCGCTCTACTAGCTAGATGTTTTGCTCTACTAGGTATCTCTATCTCTCTACTAGCTATCTATATCGCTCTACCTGCTGCTTAAATTGCTCTACTGACTACTTGTATCAGTGTACTGGCTACACTATCGCTCTACCGGCTACATGTATCGCACTACCGTTACATGTATCGCTATAGCGGCTGGTTATATCGCTCTGATGGCTACCTATATCGCTTTACTGGCTGCCTATTTTGTACAACTGACTATATATATCGTTCTACCGGCTACATACATCGCTCTACCGGGTATACGTATCGCTCTACCGGATACTTGGATCGCTATGATGGCTACCTATATCTCTCTATCAGCTAATTGTATCGCTCTACTGGGTACATGTATCGCTCTACCGGCTATTTGTATCGCTTTGATGTCTACAGAAATCGCTCTACCGGCCACATGTATAGCTCTACCGGCTACGTGTATGGTCCTGATGGCTACTTGTATCGCTCTACTGGATGCCTATATTACACAACTGGCTACCTGTATCGCTATACTGGCTACTTGTATCGCTCCACTGGCTACCCGTTGTGCTCTACTGGCTACGTGTACTGATCTACTGACTACATATACTGCTCTGTCGGCTACATATATCGCTCTATTGCCTACATGTTTCGCTTTACTGGATACTTGAATCGCCCTGCTGGCTACATGTACCGAACTACTGACTACATGCATCGTTCTATTGACTTCTTATATCGCTCTGCTGGCTTCATATATGTCTATAGTGGCTACCTCTATCACTCTGTTTGTTTCCTGTATCGCTCTACTGTCTACTTATAATCACTCTACTGGCTACATTTATCAATCTACTGACTAGTTACATCACTTTACTGGCTTCCTGTATCGCTTTACTGGCTACCTCGGTCGCTCTACTGACTGCGTATACTTATATTTCTATGCTGACTTCTTATAACACTATACTGACTACTTAAATCGCTCTACTGACTAGTTTATCGCTCTACTGACTACTTATATTGCTCTGTTGACTACTTATATCGCTCTGCTGACTACTTATTTAGCTCTGGCTACTTATATCGCTCTGATGACTACTTATATCGACCAGCTGACTACTTATATCGCTCTGTTGACTACTTATATCGCCCTACTGACTACATACTAGTATATAGCTCTACTAACTACTTATATCGCTCTGCTGACTTCTTATGTCGCTCTGCTGACTACTTATATTGCTGTACTGACTTCTTATATCGCTCTGTTGACTACTTATATCGCTCTGCTGACTACTTATATCTCTATGCTGACTACGCATAACGCTCTACTGACTACTTATATCGCTCTACTGACTAGTTATATCGCTCTACTGACAACTTATATCTGCTGACTATTTATATCGCTCTACTGACTACTTATATTGCTTTACTGACTGCTTATATCGCTCTACTAACTACTTGTTCACATTGTTTCACTTTAATAACGCAATCTTATTACACATGATAGCAGTGCACAATTTATCTCTGTTGTAATGCACGCTTACGCACACGCATCCCTTACATGGGAATAATTGTATTCTTGTGGCACAGTGTTGTTGTGTACTTCTAGCATGTCGTGCTACAAAGGTGAATATGTAATCAATATGTAACGAATGTCAAGGATTTGACCAGACCGAAGCGAGGTCGTCCACCTTGATTCAAAATGTGTGGTAGGAAGAAAGAACTGATTGTAAAATTTGGGAAGAAAGTGTCTGGTAGAAAAAACGGTCGTGACATGTTTACCTCTTCGTGACAACATTTTTTTTCAATATTGTGACTTGATATGTTATTATGTTAAACTTTGTTCCGAGTTCCTACCCAGATATAACGCTATTTTTTCTAGGCAGGAAAGGCAAGTTGCTATTTTACGCTTGCGTAAAACTCTGTTTAATATTGTTTTTGAGAAAGACTATGAGAGGAGAAGTTATTAGACTTTTTTTTTTTTTATTTAATTGTTTATCATTTTTAAAATACATTTACTGAATGTTTTCATTGTTTGTCAACAATTCATATTTAAATTGTATAGTATACGTAAGAACAGGAAATACAATAAAAAACATCTTTTTTGATGTTGAAAAACATTTGTAATATTAACTTTTCCTTTGGAAGCGGTACGGAAGAAAAAAACTTAATCGCATTGCCAGGTTATTTTTCTTCAAAATGAAGCGTTAAAATATATGCTACAAGTAATAGAAAGAATAAAGTAATTATTGAAAGCGATTACTATAATTTTATTATCTTTTATTTTTTTTGTAAACACTAATAAATAAATGCGGCTAATGTCTGGTTATACCCTTATATGGTTTCTGTGTTTGTCTATGGTTAACAGACTGTGAATCATATAGTCATAGACGATAAGCATGCATTTCAACTTTAATTCCTAGTGGACCAGTCTGAAAAAAACTTGAATGGTATAAACACATATTTTGTAATGTTGAAAGGTTACCATTTTACTTGCTAAAATGGCGTTTTCGTAAACCAGTCTACTGAAATGTCGCATGTAGTCATCATTATTACATGTATATTTACGATGAAACATTCACTGGCCTCTGTAGCGCAATTGATTGAGGCGTCTTGTTAGTGCCGGGGAAGGGAGGGTTGAAACATGCTGATTTCTATTTTTTTTAAATTTTCATTGTTATTATTCTCTTCATTATTGCTCATGGTAGCAACAGTTCCTTTACATTTTTCACTTTGATAACGCAATCTTATAATTACACATGGTATCAGTGAACAGTTTATATGTGTTGTAATGCACACAATAACACACACGCATCCCTTACATGTAAACAATTGTATTTCTGACATTTGTGTGCTGATGTGTACTTCTAGCACGTCGTGTTGCAATCAATATGTAAGGCATGTTAAGGTATTTGAACAGAAAGAAGCGATGTCGCCCACATTGATTCAACATGCTCGGTAGGAAGGTAAAATGCTTGGTAACAATCGGGAAGAATGTAAGAAAAAACGGTCGTGGCGTGTTTATGTCTCCGTAACAACATTTATTGTTTTCAATACTGTTTTAACACCCGTGACGATCTATTATTATCTCTCGGCAGCTATTTTTACGCCTTAGTAAAACCTTGCTTGTGTTTTATTGATACAGATCCTGTTTAACAAACACTAGCTTTGTGTTAAACGAACACTTGTGTCAAATAATACTGAAAAGGGGATCCCTTGGAAGCATCAAACACAAACAAGAGATACAAGTAGCAGACTCGTTTTATTGAGTATGTTCATGAGCGGTAATGCAGAGTGCATCACCTCTCACGCCTCCCTAACACCGGATTAAGCGATATTACTTTAAAGCCACAAAGACTGTGTTTGATGATCCAAACGGACCAGTAAGTATTAACACTACTGATTTGTAGTCGGGGCAACTTTTTACGGCCGCCACACAGCACTAAACAAACGCTAGCGTGAATGTCAATAAATACTGAAAAAGGGATCCCTTGGAATCAACAAACACAAACAAGAGATAAAAGTAGCAGTCTCGGTTTTATTGAGCCTTGTTAAGTCAGGTCAATAAACATGGAATATTTCGTTCAGTTACGAGACACATTTACAAGTTTCATTGTTAAACGGGAAGTTGAGTTCCAAGTAAAGGGTACTATTGTTTGGGGCGCTTGTTTTAGCCAAAGGTTTTTCTGCAGTAACTCGAGCAATTTAAATAATACGTGCATCAGTTATATATCATTAGAACTGGCATTTTTAGTGGTAAATAAAACTACTTTACTTTTGAAAATCAGTTGAGAAATAAATATTTTACAGCCAAAATGATTTTTTGATGGGGCTTTTCCTATGTAAATTCCTTGCTGGCGGGACAGCAGAAAATAACAAAATGTCGAATAACTTCAGTAAAACTTGATATCTTGTTATAAAACTTTCAGGGTGTCTTAATGTACTAATATCCAACAATTTAACACTATTTTTGAATAAAAAATCTAAAAAAATATATTTTTCGAATTTTTCATGCAGCAGAATTTTGCATTGAAAATGACCCATCAAAATCAACTTTCGCACTTGAAATTTTTATTTCTCAACCGATTTTAAAAAGTAAGGTATTTTTATTTACCACTAAAAATGTCTGTTCCACTGATATATAACTTATATAGGTAGTAGATAAATTTTATCTTAAAAGTCCAAAAAACCTTTGGCTGAAACAAGCGCCCCAAACAATAGGCAGGAAGAATAATCAAACACACACATTACAACACATATATATATATATATAAATAATTAAAGGGACAAAACTCAGCTAGGTTTGTTTAAATGGGACACTTTACTCGAAGATGTTATAGCTATACAACATATATCCATGTACCGTGAAGATTTGGTAAAAAGGTAACAGCTAGTATTGCAACAAGTTTATAGGGAACATAACTCTGACAGTGCCGGTTCAAGAATATACCGAGATCTTATTTTCAAATCTGGCATGGATAAGAGAATACATCATAGAGCTGCACTCAAAGACACTGGATTCCGGAAGTTACCGAAATGACAGGTAAGGCCAAAAAACAACAACTTTTTTTTGGTAAAATAATAATAATAAAATAATAATAATAATTAACAAATTATAACAATATTTAAACAATATTTATATTTAACAACCAAATAAAAAATAAAAGAAAAAGAGGTGATTGAAAAAAAGAGAAAAACTCAACGACTCAAGTCCCAATATTGCATATTTAAGAAATTCAAGGGCCACACCTCCGATGTTACTGGTTTGATCTGGATGATTTTTGAACATGTCTGAGCTTTTGTTGATATTAACAATGTGACAACATTTGGTAAAGATCAACTAATAAATGAAGGTGCAGAAGTGTTCACAGGGCAGAATATAATATTTCCAGCACAGCAAGGGGTCATAATTCTGGTGTTAATAACCGATCTGGCTGGTTGTTAAACTTATATCAGATTGTATTGATATAAAGAAACTGACAAAGTTTAGTAAGGATCAAATAATAAATAAAGCTGCTACCATCTATCGCTCTATCGGCTACAGCTATCGCTATACCGGCTACATCTTTCGCTCTACCATCTATCGCTCTACCACCTGCTTGTTTCGCTTTACCAGCTACCTGTATTGCTATACCGGCTGCATCTATCGCTCTACCGGCTACATCTCTCGCTCTACCGTTACATATATCGCTCTACCGGCTACATCTCTCGCTCTACCGGTTACATCTATCGCTCTACCGGCTACATCTATCGACCCAAGGGTAACTAACTCCCAAATGATCGTTCCAAGGGTAACTAACTTCCAAATGATCGTCCCAAGGGTAACTATCTTCCAAATGATCCACCCAAGGGTAACTAACTTCCAAATGATCGTCCCAAGGGTAGCTAACTTCCAAATGACCGTTCCAAGGGTAACTAACTTCCACATGATCGACCCAAGGGTAACTAACTCCCAAATGATCGACCCAAGGGTAACTAACTCCAAAATGATCGTCCCAAGGGTAACTAACTTCCAAACGATCGACCCAAGGGTAACTAACTTCCAAATGACCGTTCTAAGGGTAACTAACTTCCAAATGATCGACCCAAGGGTAACTAACTTCCAAATGATCGTCCCAAGGATAAATAACTCCCAAATCCTTCAGTAGAGGACACAAACAACACAATACCCGCAAAATGCAAAACAAACACACAGAACTGCATGTATATGAATGCTGACAAAGTTACAGAAACGCGAGCTGGCACAAATGGGAAACCATACTCAGTAAATTTGTCTTTACTATAAGGTTAATAAAACGAATGACACTGCTATAAATCCTCGGACTGCTGTAATGCCCCTATAGCTGTATTCTGTACTATCTCCGGCTGTGTCGTGTGTATAGCTGGTTACTGTTCTGCATTGACTCCGGTTTCATTTCCTGTCTCGTTTATTACTATTTGTTTCTCTTGTCTTTTACTATTCAGAACATGCGTCAAATAACTGAAAAGGAAACGTGTATAAGCGTGAACAATGTGCATTACATCTTGGAAACATGCAGGTTATAGTGGACTTTTTGAGGAAAATACATATATTAGTATTAGTGTTTACTATACCAATGCACTTAGAGTTTACTAGAACTAGTGATTGCTATACCAATATACACAGAATATACTGGATCGGTTAGATTTTACTTGACCAATATACATAGATTATACTGGACCTACAGTTTACTATGGCTAGAGTTTACTTGACCAATATACATAGCTTATACTGGACCTACAGTTTACTATGGTTAGAGTTTACTTGACCAATATACATAGATTATACTGGACCTACAGTTTACTATGGTTAGAGTTTACTTGACCAATATACATAGATTATACTGGACCTACAGTTTACTATGGCTAGAGTTTACTTGACCAATATACATAGCTTATACTGGACCTACAGTTTACTATGGTTAGAGTTTACTTGACCAATATACATAGATTATACTGGACCTACAGTTTACTATGGTTAGAGTTTACTTGACCAATATACATAGCTTATACTGGACCTAAGTTTACTATGGTTAGAGCTTACTTGACCAATGTAACACGATTATACTGGACCTACAGTTTACTATGTTTAGAGTTTACTTGACCAATATACATAGAATATACTGGACCTACAGTTTACTATGGTAAGAGTTTACTTGACCAAGGGAACTAGGTTATACTGGACCTACACTTTACTATGTTTAGAGTTTACTTGACCAATATACATAGATTATACTGGACCTGCAGTTTACTATGGTTAGAGTTTACTTGACCAATGTAACTAGATTATACTGGACATACAGTTTACTATGTTTAGAGTTTACTTGACCAATATACATAGATTATACTGGAACTACAGTTTACTATGGTTAGAGTTTACTTGACCAATGTAACTATATTATACTGGACCTACAGTTTATTATGTTTAGAGTTTATTTGACAAATGAAACTGGGCTATACTGGACTACAGTTTACTATGGTTAGATTTTACTTGACCAATGTAACTAGGTTATACTGGACTACAGTTTACTATGTTTAGAGTTTACTTGACCAATTTAACTAGGTTATACTGGACCTACAGTTTACTATGTTTAGAGTTGACTTGGCCAATGTAACTAGGTTATACTGGACTACAGTTTACTATGTTTAGAGTTAACTTGACCAATGTAACTAGGTTATACTGGACAACAGTTTACTATGATTAGAGTTTACTTGACCAATGTAACTAGGTTATACTGGACTACAGTTTACTATGTTTAGAGCTTACTTGACCAATGTAACTAGGTTATACTGGACTACAGTTTACTATGTTTAGAGTTTACTTGACCAATGTGACTAGGTTATACTGGACTACAGTTTACTGTGTTTAGAGTTTACTTGACCAATGTAACTAGGTTATACTGGACTACAGTTTACTATGTTTAGAGTTTACTTGACCAATGTAACTAGGTTATACTGGACTACAGTTTACTATGTTTAGAGTTTACTTGACCAATGTAACTAGGTTATATTGGACCTACAGTTTCCTATGTTTAGAGTTTACTTGACCAATGTAACTATGTTATACTGGACTACAGTTTACTATGTTTAGAGTTTACTTGACCAATATAACGAGGTTATACTGGACTACAGTTTACTATGTTTAGAGTTTACTTGACCAATGTAACTAGATTATACTGGAACTACAGTTTACTATGGTTAAAATTTACTTGACCAAGGGAACTAGGTTATACTGGACCTACAGTTTACTATGTTTAGAGTTTACTTGACCAATATACATAGATTATACTGGAACTACAGTTTACTATGGCTAGAGTTTACGTGACCAATGTAACTATATTATACTGGATCTACAGTTTATTATGTTTAGAGTTTATTTGACCAATGGAACTGGGCTATACTGGACTACATGTTACTATGGTTAGAGTTTACTTGACCAATGTAACTAGGTTATACTGGACCTACAGTTTACTATGGTTAGAGTTTACTTGACCAATGTAACTAGGTTATACTGGACTACAGTTTACTATGTTTAGAGTTTACTTGATCAATATAACTAGGTTATACTGGACTACAGTTTACTATGTTTAGAGTTTACTTGACCAATGTAACTAGGTTATACTGGACTACAGTTTACTATGGTTAGAGTTTACTTGACCAATGTAACTAGGTTATACTGGACTACAGTTTACTATGTTTAGAGTTTACTTGACCAATGTAACTAGGTTATACTGGACTACAGTTTACCATGGTTAGAGTGTACTTGACCAATATACATAGATTATACCTGACCTACAGTTTACTAGGGTTAGAGTTTACTTGACCAATATACATAGATTGTACTGGACCTACATTTTACTATGGTTAGAGGTTACTTGACCAACATAGATTATACTGGACCTACAGTTTTCTATGGTTTGAGTTTACTTGACCAATATACATATATTATACTGGACCTACAGTTTGCTATGGTAAGAGTTTACTTGACCAATGTGACTAGGTTATACTGGACTACAGTTTACTGTGTTTAGAGTTTACTTGACCAATGTAACTAGGTCATACTGGACTACAGTTTACTTCGTTTAGAGTTTACCTGACCAATGTAACTAGGTTATACTGGACTACAGTTTACTATGTTTAGAGTATACTTGACCAATGTAACTAGGTTATATTGGACCTACAGTTTCCTATGTTTAGAGTTTACTTGACCAATGTAACTATGTTATACTGGACTACAGTTTACTATGTTTAGAGTTAACTTGACCAATATAACGAGGTTATACTGGACTACAGTTTACTATGTTTAGAGTTTACTTGACCAATGTGACTAGGTTATACTGGACTACAGTTTACTGTGTTTAGAGTTTACTTGACCAATGTAACTAGGTTATACTGGACTACAGTTTACTATGTTTAGAGTTTACTTGACCAATGTAACTAGGTTATACTGGACTACAGTTTACTATGTTTAGAGTTTACTTGACCAATGTAACTAGGTTATATTGGACCTACAGTTTCCTATGTTTCGAGTTTACTTGACCAATGTAACTATGTTATACTGGACTACAGTTTACTATGTTTAGAGTTTACTTGACCAATATAACGAGGTTATATTGGACTACAGTTTACTATGTTTAGAGTTTACTTGACCAATGTAACTAGATTATACTGGAACTACAGTTTACTATGGTTAAAATTTACTTGACCAAGGGAACTAGGTTATACTGGACCTACAGTTTACTATGTTTAGAGTTTACTTGACCAATATACATAGATTATACTGGAACTACAGTTTACTATGGCTAGAATTTACGTGACCAATGTAACTATATTATACTGGATCTACAGTTTATTATGTTTAGAGTTTATTTGACCAATGGAACTGGGCTAAACTGGACTACATGTTACTATGGTTAGAGTTTACTTGACCAATGTAACTAGGTTATACTGGACCTACAGTTTACTATGGTTAGAGTTTACTTGACCAATGTAACTAGGTTATACTGGACTACAGTTTACTATGTTTAGAGTTTACTTGATCAATATAACTAGGTTATACTGGACTACAGTTTACTATGTTTAGAGTTTACTTGACCAATGTAACTAGGTTATACTGGACTACAGTTTACTATGGTTAGAGTTTACTTGACCAATGTAACTAGGTTATACTGGACTACAGTTTACTATGTTTAGAGTTTACTTGACCAATGTAACTAGGTTATACTGGACTACAGTTTACTATGGTTAGAGTGTACTTGACCAATATACATAGATTATACCTGACCTACAGTTTACTAGGGTTAGAGTTTACTTGACCAATATACATAGATTGTACTGGACCTACATTTTACTATGGTTAGAGGTTACTTGACCAACATAGATTATACTGGAACTAAGTTTTCTATGGTTTGAGTTTACTTGACCAATATACATATATTATACTGGACCTACAGTTTGCTATGGTTAGAGTTTACTTGACCAATGTAACTAGATTATACTGGACCTACAGTTTTCTATGTTTAGAGTTTACTTGACCAATATACATAGATTATACTGGACCTACAGTTTACTATGGTTAGAGTTTACTTGACCTATGTAACTAGGTTATACTAGACTACAGTTTACTATGGTTAGAGTTTACTTGACCAATGTAACTAGGTTATACTGGACTACAGTTTACTATGTTTAGAGTTTACTTGACCAATATACATAGATTATACTGGAACTACAGTTTACTATGGTTAGAGTTTACTTGACCAATGTAACTATATTATACTGGACCTAAAGTTTATTATGTTTAGAGTTTATTTGACAAATGAAACTGGGCTATACTGGACTACAGTTTACTATGGTTAGATTTTACTTGACCAATGTAACTAGGTTATACTGGACTACAGTTTACTATGTTTAGAGTTTACTTGACCAATGTAACTAGGTTATACTGGACCTACAGTTTACTATGTTTAGAGTTTACTTGGCCAATGTAACTAGGTTATACTGGACTACAGTTTACTATGTTTAGAGTTTACTTGACCAATGTAACTAGGTTATACTGGACAACAGTTTACTATGATTAGAGTTTACTTGACCAATGTAACTAGGTTATACTGGACTACAGTTTACTATGTTTAGAGCTTACTTGACCAATGTAACTAGGTTATACTGGACTACAGTTTACTATGTTTAGAGTTTACTTGACCAATGTAACTAGGTTATACTGGACTACAGTTTACTATGTTTAGAGTTTACTTGACCAATGTAACTAGGTTATACTGGACTGCAGTTTACTATGTTTAGAGTTTACTTGACCAATGTAACTAGGTTATACTGGATTACAGTTTACTATGTTTAGAGTTTACTTGACCAATGTAACTAGGTTATATTGGACCTACATTTTCCTATGTTTAGAGTTTACTTGACCAATGTAACTATGTTATACTGGACTACAGTTTACTATGTTTAGAGTTTACTTGACCAATATAACGAGGTTATACTGGACTACAGTTTACTATGTTTAGAGTTTACTTGACCAATGTAACTAGATTATACTGGAACTACAGTTTACTATGGTTAAAATTACTTGACCAAGGGAACTAGGTTATACTGGACCTACAGTTTACTATGTTTAGAGTTTACTTGACCAATATACATAGATTATACTGGAACTACAGTTTATTATGGCTAGAGTTTATTTGACCAATGTAACTATATTATACTGGATCTACAGTTTATTATGTTTAGAGTTTATTTGACCAATGGAACTGGGCTATACTGGACTACAGTTTACTATGGTTAGAGTTTACTTGACCAATGTAACTATATTATACTGGACTACAGTTTACTATGTTTAGAGTTTACTTGATCAATATAACTAGGTTATACTGGACTACAGTTTACTATGTTTAGAGTTTACTTGACCAATGTAACTAGGTTTTACTGGACTACAGTTTACTATGGTTAGAGTTTACTTGACCAATGTAACTAGGTTATACTGGACTACAGTTTACTATGTTTAGAGTTTACTTGACCAATGTAACTAGGTTATACTGGACTACAGTTTACTATGGTTAGAGTGTACTTGACCAATATACATAGATTATACCTGACCTACAGTTTACTAGGGTTAGTGTTTACTTGACCAATATACATAGATTGTACTGGACATACATTTTACTATGGTTAGAGGTTACTTGACCAACATAGATTATACTGGACCTACAGTTTTCTATGGTTTAAATTTACTTGACCAATATACATATATTATACTGGACCTACAGTTTGCTATGGTTAGAGTTTACTTGACCAATGTAACTAGATTATACTGGACCTACAGTTTTCTATGTTTAGAGTTTACTTGACCAATATACATAGAGTATACTGGACCTACAGTTTACTATGGTTAGAGTTTACTTGACCTATGTAACTAGGTTATACTGGACTACAGTTTACTATGGTTAGAGTTTACTTGACCAATGTAACTAGGTTATACTGGACTACAGTTTACTATGTTTAGAGTTTACTTGACCAATGTAACTAGGTTATACTGGACTACAGTTTACTATGTTTAGAGTTTACTTGACCAATGTAACTAGGTTATGCTGGACTACAGTTTACTATGTTTAGAGTTTACTTGACCAATGTAACTAGGTTATACTGGACTACAGTTTACTATGTTTAGAGTTTACTTGACCAATGTAACTAGGTTATATTGGACCTACAGTTTCCCATGTTTAGAGTTTACTTGACCAATGTAACTAGGTTATACTGGACTACAGTTTACTATGTTTAGAGTTTACTTGACCAATATAACGAGGTTATACTGGACTACAGTTTACTATGTTTAGAGTTTACTTGACCAATGTAACTAGATTATACTGGAACTACAGTTTACTATGTTAAGAGTTTACTTGACCAATATACATAGATTATACTGGACCTACAGTTTACTATGGTTAGAGTTTACTTGACCAATATACATAGATTATACCTGACCTACAGTTTACTATGGTTAGAGTTTACTTTACCAATATACATAGATTGTACTGGACCTACATTTTACTATGGTTAGAGGTTACTTGACCAAAATAGATTATACTGGACCTACAATTTTCTATGGTTAGAGTTTACTTGACCAATATACATATATTATACTGGACCTAAGTTTACTATGGTTAGAGCTTACTTGACCAATGTAACTAGGTTATACTGGAACTACAGTTTACTATGTTTAGAGTTTACTTGACCAATGTAACTAGGTTATACTGGACTACAGTTTACTATGGTTAGAGTTTACTTGACCAATATACATAGATTGTACTGGACCTACATTTTACTATGGTTAGAGGTTACTTGACCAACATAGATTATACTGGACCTACAGTTTTCTATGGTTTGAGTTTACTTGACCAATATACATATATTATACTGGACCTACAGTTTGCTATGGTTAGAGTTTACTTGACCAATGTAACTAGATTATACTGGACCTACAGTTTTCTATGTTTAGAGTTTACTTGACCAATATACATAGATTATACTGGACCTACAGTTTACTATGGTTAGACTTTACTTGACCTATGTAACTAGGTTATACTGGACTACAGTTTACTATAGTTAGAGTTTACTTGCCAATGTAACTAGGTTATACTGGACTACAGTTTACTATGGTTAGAGTTTACTTGACCAATGTAACTAGGTTATACTGGACTACAGTTTACTATGTTTAGAGTTTACTTGACCAATGTAACTAGGTTATACTGGACTACAGTTTACTATGGTTAGAGTTTACTTGACCAATATACATAGATTATACCTGACCTACAGTTTACTATGGTTAGAGTTTACTTGACCAATATACATAGATTGTACTGGACATACATTTTACTATGGTTAATGGTTACTTGACCAACATAGATTATACTGGACCTACAGTTTTCTATGGTTAGAGTTTACTTGACCAATGTAACTAGATTATACTGGACCTACAGTTTTCTATGTTTAGAGTTTACTTGACCAATATACATAGATTATACTGGACCTACAGTTTACTATGGTTAGAGTTTACTTGACCAATGTAACTATATCATACTGGACCTACAGTTTACTATGTTTAGAGTTTACCTGACCAATGTACCTAGAGTATACTCGACCTACAGTTTACTATGTTTAGAGTTTACTTGACCAATGTAACTAGATTATACTGGACCTATAATTTATTAGAAATATAGTTCACTAGAACATGTAGAACTAGAGAATAATAGACCTAGAGTTAATTTACTAAATTAAATTACTAAGAAGATGCTATACATAGAGTTTACTAAACAAATAAGCTTAGATTATACTGTACATAGATTTTATTAGACCTATAATGTTAAGGACCTAGATGCTACTAGACATAGAATATACTATACGTAGAATTTACTAGACCTATAGATATTTAGCCATAAAGGTTATTAGACATGGACAATATATAGTTTACAATACGAATGGAAATAGCATATACTGCACTTAATACATACTAGAACTAGAGTTTACTAGAACTAGAGGTTTCTAGACCTAGTGTTAACTAGACATATAGTATACTACACATACAGAATACAAGACCAAGAATATACTAGACCTAGAGTATACTAGACCTAGCGGTTACTAGACCTAGCAAATACTCGACCAAAAACCTAGAATATACTAGACGTAGAGTATACTATACCTATAATATGCTATACCTAGGATATACTAAACCTAGAGTACACTTGACCTAGAATATACTATGCCTAGAGTTTACAAGACCTAGTATTAACTAAACACAGATAATACAAGACCAATAGTATAATAGACTTAGAGTATACTAGACCTAGCGTTTACTAGTCCTAGCGTTTATAATATAACTAGTGTTTACTAGACCTAGATTATACTATACCTAGAATATACTATGCCAAGAGTTTATTTACTAAACACAGATACTACAAGACCAAGAGTATACTAGACTTAGAGTATACTAGACCTAGCGTTTACTAGACCTAGAATATGTTATACCCAGAATATACTAAACCTAGAGTATACTAGACCTAGAATATACTATACCTAGAGTTTACAAGACCTACTATTAACTAGACACAGATAATACAAAACCAAGAGTATACTATAACTAGAACATACTAGACCTAGCGTATACTAGACCTAGATCATACTAAACCTAGAGTATACTAAACCTAGAGCATACTAGACCACTTATTATATTAGACCTAGGATATAATATACTTAGAATGTAATAGATACAGATCATACTAGACCTAGAGTATACTAGAGATAGAATATACTAGACCTAGGGTATACTAAAATAGAATATACTGGACCTAGAGTATATTAGATTTAGTGTTAACTAGACATAGAGAATACAAGACATAGAGTACACTATACCTAGAGTATACTAGAGCTAGTATTAATTAGACGCAGTCAATTCTAGACCTATTTTGACTGTACATAGAGAATACTAGACCTGGAGTATACTAGACATACAGTGTACTCGACCTAGAAAATACTAGACATAGAGCATACTACCCTTAGAGTATACTAGAGCTAGTGTTAATGAGACACAGAAAATTCATAGAGAATACTAGACCTAGAGTATACTAGACATAGAGTATACTAGACCGAAAGTATAATAGACCGAGGGTATAGTAAAATACAGTATACTAGACGTAGAGTATACTAGACCTAGTGTTAACTAGACATAAAGAATATAAAACCTAAAGAACACTATACCTCGAGTATACTAGAGCTATTGTTAAATAGACATAGATACTTCTAGACTTAGTGTACTATACCTATATAATACTAGACATATAGTATACTAGCCCTAGAGTATACTAGACATAGAGATTACTAGACCTAGAGTATATTAGACATAGAGTATGCTAGACACAGATACTACTAGAACTAGAATATACTAGACATAGAGTATACTAGACAAACAGTATATTCGACCTAGAAAATATTAGACATAGAGCTTACTACACCTGGAGTATACTAGTGCTAGTGTTAATTAGACACAGAACATATATACTAGACATACAATATACTCGACTCTAGAATACAGTAGACCTAGAATATACTAGACATAGTGTTAACTAGACATTGAGAATACTTGACCTAGAATATAGTTTACTTAAAGTATACTAGACCTAGAATATAGTAGACCTAGAATATACTAGACATAGTATTAACTAGACATTGAGAATACTAGACCTAGAATATACTAGACCCATAGTTAATTAAACATAGAGAATACTAGATATAGAGTATACTATACCTAGGGTATACTAGACCTAGCGTTTTTAGGACCTATGGTTCACTAGGCATATATTTTACTAGACATAACGTTTATTAGACAAAAAGTTTACTAGACCTAGCGTTAACTATGCCTAGAAAATACTAGACCTAGCGTATACTAGATCTAGCGTTTTCCGGAGCTATATTTACTTACACCATAAGCACGAGGGCTAGGACATCGATCCCAGCCAGCCCCAGGAACACCAGTCCCTTCATGGTTGACAGTGTATTCGAGTAAATGGTAAGTGACACCGGGTTAGAAACCAGCTTACAAACCAACTCGGATGATTCCAAGCCGGCAAACATAGCCCCTGCAATGAAATATTTGATAAAACTTGATGTCTGCCTTTCGGAATGAAAACCATAATTCATATCTTGGAAGGTATGAAATTATGAAGTAGTATATTGATATACAGACGTCGGGTCGTATATGAGGCAGTCGATATAAAACCTAATTGTAAGGTGTCTTTTATACACGCATTGTAAATACATGTTTACAAATTATGGTGCATTTCTCTATATAGCATGTTGTTGTAGGTATATCTGAACACTTGTTTTTTAAACCATAATGTGAACTAATCATCCCGTAACTTTAAACCGGTATTTATACAACCATAGAAGAGTATGTTGTTGATAGAAGAACCAAGATTTTACGAGTCATTAAGTAGGCCCCTTATTAGAGGAAGACCCCACTATCATGTACAAAATCGAAATATATATACCTTGTATCGGCTAGAACATCTTAGGGTGGGTATCTAACAATGGCGACTGGAGTAAACCTAACTGCCATTAAAAGAGATTCTGTATAATTGCACAGCAATTACCTGAGTGTTTTCAAACAGAAGAGCAAACAACAAGTCATTCAAATGTAGCCCACATACCTTGCACGTTCCTCTTGGCCGTTGTGGATGCCGTGCCGCGCAAAATTGACTTAGGTAGCATCATGAGCACACCAAATCCAATAGCTTTGATTTGAAGAGAAAATGAAAAAAAAATACATTAAAAGGTTCAACAACAAAGCTATTAAAGAGTTAAACAACATATTGAATCATGATATATTTTACAATCCGTGTTAGAGCACAATGGTTTATATACTGAACAAAAACAGTTTGACACGACATTTCAGGGACATAAATTAAACATATGAACATTTATAATTTTCTTGAAGATATAAGAAATGTTAAGTAACGATGTGATTTCAAAAAAAAAAGGTGTGATTCTATTATTTTCTAAACGACGTATCAGAATTACCTTGCATATATTAAAAACAACCTATTTCATTATACAAATGTAATGCTTTGAGCAAATTTATTGTTTGGCTCTAACAAGAATTGTCCATTCTGTCATTGTTTAAAAAAAGTTAAAATGTAATCACAAACGAGCGTTATTCTCAAAATAATTTCTTTTCCATATTTCGCAATTTTTAAATTACCTCCATTTTCATTGAAATGAGCACGATTTTCGACAACCGAGAAAAGTATGTTCCCATCGTATTTGCTTTATTTGTATCACCGATTTTGTTCACAAATGACTGTGTAGCATTAATATTGGTCATATCTATGCCACTTTATCATTGACCGCGAACATACACGGCTCTGTATCTGACTTGCATTTTGAGTGCTAAATTTCGTTTGCTCTGTATATATACAAGCAATGCATGGCACACAATCAGGGTTCCATGTGGCTTTAGTTGGGAATACTGCAATATGCAAGTAGTATCGCGCGGAAAAAACAAACATCTCATTTCTGATTCATTTATTAAATATAATTCTTAAATTAAAGGCGCTTATCGTGAGAACGTTTTACTCTTTTAATAAGTCCCCATGTTACCTGCCAAAATACATTGTTTCGATCTGTTGAGAAATTATCAATATGATTAGAAAAATTGTTTGTTAGAATGAAGATGACCGAGCGCCCCTTTACAATACTAACAAATGCTGCCCACTGCATAGACACCTGTACTGTCAGTGCGGACACATGATCTAAATCTACTGTTTATTTTGTAGAGGGCGATTCCTTAAGAAGGATTTCAGTAACACCTACCTGCAAATAGCCAGGGAGTCGTCGTGACCATGCCAGTGACGACGTTGTATGCGATTCTGGATACTATTCCCATACAAGCTATGACGTTTGTGGAGAAGCAAAACTGAAGCGGTCTCAATAACATACAACCCACGAGAAAAGAGACAGCAATCAGCGAGGCGTTATACCAACCAATAACCTCCGAGGACCAACAGAATGGACTGCCAAGCTGGTATAGAGTGAGCGGGTCTGATCTGCCTTGTGAAGCAATCTCTAGTAGACAGAATACCACCAGACACAACCAAAACGTCCCTTTGTCCTTGGTCTCACTTCCGATATAAAATCCGACATAATTTCGAAATAATACAGAGCAGGACGGAACAGAAGATCGGCATAGTTGGTCGGTTGGTGGTACATTAGTGGTCGGCCTTGGTGACGATCTGCTATTTGTCTCCACAAAAAACACAACGGCTATAAATAAACTTAGACATAATCCTGCCGTTGAAGTTAACAGAGGATAAAAGTATCCATACAACTGTATAAAGTATCCATTTCCAAACTCAGTGGTCAGTGAACCGCAACCAATAAGGGTTTCTATGACGGCAATACCAAGGACTCTTTTCTTTGTGTCAGTCGTGATATCCGCCATACTGATGAAGGAATACACGCTGATGGCGTATGTCGAGCCACACATGCCATCAATGGCATAACCAATTAAAATATATGAAATATGCGCCTCGAAATAGATTACAACGGAAATTGTGGCACTTTTTAGAGCATACCCTGCAATTGCTAAACAGAAAAATGGCTTTCTGCCTGTATAATCAGAAACTGTCCCAAAAATAGACACAGAAAAGAATACCAGAAAAGAATATAAAATATTGTAATATAACTCCCATTCCGAAGCCAGCTTTTGAGCCTCGTTTTCATTATTATTAGAACTGTTTTTGTCACAGCTTTCTGAAGAATTGGAAACATCAATTGTAACGCCGACCTTGGAAGCAGACGTAGAGTTTACATTCAGTTTGCACCAATAGTAAACATATTGTTTGAGTGTTACACTCGTCATGCTTTCACAGCCTCTGACTAATATAAGAATAAACCCTATAGAAAACAAGAACCGAACATGGAGACTTCTCGTGGTGGATTTATTCGGTGTCCATGATAACAGTGGTTGCTTCTCCTCACTTTCTATTATTCTATCTGATGTGGAAGCAGACGACATTACAGCACATGTGAATTCTAGCGTAGTTTAACACAGTCTGTAACTGTCGCTAGTCCTGAGGATTAGTTCTAAATTATCATATAACTCACACTAGATACATAAGTCGAACTAGTCTATTATATTCTATTCTGTTCACTCAGCAGAGAAGCGTAAAGGACCGTAATACAGTCTAAAGTCGAACAGGAAACGTAGCATTCACAGTCTATTATATTCTATTCTGTTCACTCAGCAGAGAAGCGCAAAGGACCGTTATACAGTCTAAAGTCGAACAGGAAACATTCACAGAACTCAGCCATCCAAAATCTCTCAGAGAGATAGTTCCGCCTCAATCTGTTGCAATCAAATGCAAATTAAGTGTTTAAATTCATCTAAACAGCGTGCAACGCCGTTTCTGCGCTTCCTATCTTAAAAGACAGGTTGAAGTCGTTGTATTTTATATTCAACATCAAATGTGCATTACATTCTAGAATTGCCCTCTCTGCCCTTGTTTGTATAAAAGCAGCAGTTCCCAGACATATTACGTTGATACAATTGTTTGTTGTGCTATACAATTCCCACTGTTTCTGTTTCTGCAAAGTTATAAATTAAATATCCATATGAAATTAAAATGGGTGTGATATATTTTCCATTTTAACTTAAGTGTCCAATTCAAAACAATATAAACATAATAAATGCAATGTACAATAAATATATATCCGATTAGAGTTTAAATGCCCTCATTTTAATACATTATCAAGATTGTGTACGTTTTATCCATTTGACCGATATTA
Source organism: Cyrtodaria siliqua (assembly GCA_037043455.1). Classification (NCBI taxonomy): domain Eukaryota; kingdom Metazoa; phylum Mollusca; class Bivalvia; order Adapedonta; family Hiatellidae; genus Cyrtodaria; species Cyrtodaria siliqua. The sequence continues at coordinate 76,170 of JAWPHD010008980.1, read as the reverse complement.
ACCTTTTTTCTCGATAACCTGAGGTTATGGATATATACTAAAGGGAAAAAGTGACGCAACGCCTGAAATTTCGCTATATATTGTATGTAAAATATGCTATTTTTAATCGAATGGTACATGACTACAAGCCCGTCACTTTAGGGTCATGATTGACAGGTGAAGCCACGCCCCCAGCGGATGACGTCACGCATAAATTATAGAAAGTGTATCTAAAAATAGATCCGTATCTAAGGTGACCTCGAATAGGTACCCGTTTCGACACGTTTTTTAACGACCGCGCCTGATTTGATAAGTCAAAAGGAGTTTTGTGGAGTATGCATTTCCTACAATACAGTGCTATAATTATTAATTATAAATTACAGTTTTACAAAAGCAACGGAGTAATCACCAAGTTATAAATTATTGTCACACGTGAACATTCGGGATGATTCTACAAGTTTAATATAGCTATCCTGGGTGCGTAACCAGAGTTAGGAAAATACCATCTCTGGGTCTTTTGTTCAATGACATTTATTTTGGTCATACATTTTGATCAATTTAATATAGAAATAATGTATTTTGAACATTTCTAAAAGAATGACCAATCCTGATGTACTCCCTTTAAGTAATCCATAATTCCAGTATACGTTTCCTGATTAAACATTTTAGTTCATATTGTTTTAAAACAAGATATTGAATTAATCCATGACAAACAACTATACAATCAATAAAGTCCAACGGTTTAAAACTATATAAATATATATATTAATCCTTCTTTTTTTTTTGTGTTTGTGAAATAACACATTCGTATTTGTTTTCACGAGTCTATCCGAATAAATCTCGCTTTTAAATGTATATGAAATATATATTGCGATTTAAATTAATATATTCGAAATGTTAAACCTCCTTTAGAAATACGTGATTGTCACGGTGGATAAAACAGCATCTCCCACTAGGTCAAGTGTATACATCTTGTATATTTTCGGAAAAAACAGCGATTTATAGAAAGCTGATACACTGATGAAAATATACCTTTTGTAAAATCGTTATACCTATTTATTTTGAAAACTAAAGCGATGACCGTAGTCATATAATATATTTTTAGAAATGCCTGGGATAACAGAACTGTTTTTTCTGAATCAAAAATCTCTTTTTTTGAGTTTAAAAAAAAAAAAAAAAAAGTTTAAAAAGTTTTAAATGTTTCTATTTGCCGTTTAGAATTATTTCAATTTTGAAACTATATATATCGAATGAAAGGCCATTTTAAAGGCGTTGAAACAATATATTATTCATGAAAATGTATTAAAGGGGTCGGGTGCATCTGGATTTTTATAGAAACATATTAAATTACAAAATTATTACAGTTCATGATAAAACACTTATATCAATCAAAATATAATGTAAGAGACATTTTGTTTTATGTTATTATACTTAATATATCAGGTGTTAGCTTGAACGTTTAAGGTTTTGAAAATCCGGGTGTTGTTCAGAAATTCACTAAAATATGACAATTTGCAAAAAACGTGACCTATTTCTCAATTTTGATGTACCTATGACATTCTAAAATTTATAAAGGTGACCTTCTCCATTACATAGGCTATACATCATTCTTTTATATTGATGAAGCTATGATATTTCAGATTTTTCTTTTAATTGAAAGAAATTCATATATTCATAATTTGTGATAAACGCACTAATAAATCATTCTTATCTCCATGAACATGACATGTTAGAATTTGTTAAGGTGACTTTAGTCGTTACCTAAGCTATACATCATGATATTGCAGAATTTTTAATGTGAAAAGAAAATCATGTAGTCATAGTTTGTGTTAAAACACATTAATAACTCATTCTTATCTCGATGACATGATAGAATTCGTAAACGTTGCTATCGTCGCTGGACTATACATCATTCTTATTTTGAGGAATATATGACAATTCTACAACATTAATTAGATTGTATCTATACAAAACGCCGGGTATGGGTGAAAATCTGTGGTTCTTTATAATGTGTCACGTGATTTTTAAACAAGTGTAATAACCTTAGTTGTTTTATTTTATTCTATTCATTATATTCAAGGATACCTTACTGTTAAGTCTATGTGTATTTCGACGTAACACGCACAATTATTTATAACTAAAGTGCTTTAAATTTATAAAATATACAAGTATGCGAATGCAATAATATTTAGGAAAAGAGGCTTGTATGTCATATCGTATATATGTTAAACGTATATTACAGTTTTTTATCATTAGTGTATGGAATAAAAGTGTGAATATTGTGGATTAATACACGGAATAACTCTTAATTATTTCAAACAAATGGGTTAAAAGTTATGTAAAAACAACTATAAAATATGTGTATGGAATTTATTATTATTAGTAGTATTATTATTTTGTTTTGAAGATAAAAGTTTTCGTTACTTGGATGTATTGAGTTCACTTTTAATTGCAAAATGTGATGTGAGTGTTTGAAATTATATTTAATTTACAGAAAATACACGGAAAAAACAAAACGACTGACTTTTTTCAAAACGAATGGAGTGGACTTAATTGTAGGAATTTCAATATTTAATAAAATTATTTAATATTTAATAAAACAGGTGAGTTTTCTTTATGCAAGACATATTTTAGTTTTACCGATATTGTTACATTTAAAAAAAAAAAAAAATAAAATAAAAAAAAAAAAAAAATAAGGAAGCAGAAAAAGTACATCAAATATGTTTAAAGATTATGTGGGAACGTTTGTATTGATATAGAGATACTATATGTGAAAAGCAAAAACTAAGGCTACATAGAATACAACAACTATTTGCAAAAAAATGGATACATTTTTAGACGACTTCCTTCCAACATTTACTGACGCAGACGATTTAGAATAATCTACAAATTTTACACGATACTGATGTTCAATCCAGGCTACGAGAATTACGATCTACATTAGCAATAGTGGATAGGCGTCAGATTGAAGATCTGTTTGAACCTTGGTCACCCCAGATGCTGGAGGATGTTGAAGGCTGTCTTGCGTTACAGTGAGTATGATATTTTTATTATAAGGGTATGTGTTTTGTGATTTTTAAAATATAATGACAGAAAAAACAAACTATTTTGTAATATTGACAAAACCTATTTGAATTTTATAGGCAGACGAGCTCTAGTACTAACATGACAGGTGCGAACGCACAAGTGGGTGGAAATGGAGAATTACCTTATGAGATAGAGAGGTCAGGGCAAAGAACATATGCACGTACAGCGGCCACTGAGACTACATACAGAGTACGATTTAATGATCAGTGGCAAGGTCAAAGATTTAGGGATCTTAGAAACGAGATGCATGATATGATGGACGCCATTATAGCCCGGGGTAGAGAGGGTCTGGCCAATAATGATCTAATAAGAGTCGTTATACGTCACGATGCCCTGAATCACGCCATTGTTATACCTCTTCAAGCAGCGGATGGATTGAACGCTGATAAGGTCATGCAAAAGGTAGAAGACGTCTTGCAAAGTGAGGAAAATTTGACCGTGGATGATTCTCTTCAAGGTATTTCTTTAAATTACTTTTATGAATGAACATTAATACGTTTTATTGTTGAAATAGCTATAAAATGTTTTTATATTGTTGCATTCATAAACGTACATTTATATATAATTTTATTTATTTATTATTGTTTTAGTAATAGTTGGAGCCTTACACATTCCGCAAGGAGCCGGAAGGATGAGAGTGACACATTTGACGGGGGCAGACAACTCCATACATAAGAAGTCTTCTATGGTCGAAATTATCAACGACGATAAAATGTGCATGGCGAGAGCTGTAGGTGTTTGTTTGGCCAAATTATGTATCGTCTCCAAAGACGAATGGCGTACAGTTACAGATGCAAACAGGCACCTATCTAATGTAGAGATATTAGTAGAGAAGAGTAAAATCTCGTTAATGACGTACAGAAACATACGGAAGAAGAGTAGAAAGGAACAAAAATCATTGGCTACAATACTGTGCCATAAGGCAAATGTACCATGTGATCGCCCCGCTACTTTAAATGACGTGGCCAAATTCGAGGAGGCTCTACAAGTGAGAATCGCAGTTATTGCGGCATCGTTGGGCAACAAATTCATTAGAGTCCCCGACAACGAACATACGGAACGTCCGTTACTGTACTTGTATTTAGTCATCATGAGGGTGTTTCTCATTTTCATGCTATCAACAATATTTGCGGCTTCTTTAGCAGCATATATTTTTGTGAAAACTGTTTTAAACAGTACGATCATAAAAAAGATCATCGTTGTGAAACGACTTGTATCGTATGTAAAAGTTCTAAATGCTCCGAAACTGAGTTTACAATGGGATGCCTTTCCTGTCACATGACCTGTAGATCGGCTGAATGTTTCGCGCGTCATCGTAAAGTTCCACAAAACAAAAAAGATGACGATGATCCAAAAATGTCCCCGTGTGAACGGTTTTGGCGTTGTACTACCTGCAAGAAAGTGACGGACAAAAGTAAAAGAGATATGGACAAAAAACCTTATCAGTGCGGTGAATGGTTTTGTAAATGTTGCCGATCATGGGTGCTTGAAGGGCACTTGTGTTACCTATTTCGCGACAAGCCTAAATCTAAGGTTTCGTCGTTCATTTTTTTCGACTTTGAGTGCAGCCAAGACACTAAAGCGCAGTGTCAAATTGGATACAATCCCGCTTCTTGCTCTGAGTGTAAAGATGGAAAACCATGCAATATGTGTCAGAGGTGTCAGAACTGTTCAAAACCCTGGTGCGGACGATATAGACACGTACCCAATTACGTCGTAGCCCAAACGGCTTGTTCAAACTGTTTCGGTGAATCATTAGAAGAAAACGCTACATGCTGTTTTTGCGGGAGTCGATGTTCTAATTGTAACCAATTTGATGCCAATCTAGGCATTTACAAAAAAGAGCCCTGTCCCGAATTGTGCGGTTTCCGGGAAGTCATATTCCAAGGTGACAATACCGTAGAAGACTTTGGCAAATGGCTGTTTAATCCCACGCACAAAGGATGTACCGTACTGGCTCATAACATGAAGGTTAGTATTAACTGTAATTATATAAATAAAATACGTTTTTTTGTGCATTGTTTTTCCTTTATATATACATAAAATCATATCAAACAACTTAACAAAAATAATAATCGTGCTTTTTTCTTTCTTTCAGGGATATGACGGCGTGTTTTTATTAGAATACCTCGTAAACAACAGCATCAGACCTTCGAAAGTAATTTATAATGGATCTAAAATAATGTATATGGATGTGAAAAAGGGACTAGATATCAGAGTACTGGATTCTCTAAACTTTCTGCCAATGAAACTCGCCGATCTGCCAAAAGCATTTGGATTAAAGGAGTTATGCAAGGGATACTTTCCGCACTTTTTTAACAAGAGAGAAAATCAGCAATATGTAGGAATTTATCCCGAGCCTAGTTACTATGGCGCAGATTATATGGGAAAAGGAGACAGAGATACGTTTCTGATATGGTATCAAGACAAGGTCGATAGCGGAGCCATGTTTAATTTCAAGAACGAAATGAAAGCGTACTGCCGCTCTGATGTCGATATTTTACGTAAATCTTGCCTCCAATTCCGTCAACTCCTTATAGAAGCTACCAAAGTCGATCCTTTTAAATACATCACTATAGCTGGCGTGTGTATGGGTGTCTTCAAAACTATGTTTCTAGAAGAAAACTATGTAGCCATCCTACAGACCCCGGATGGACATGCCACGCCATGGGTCCCCGTCAAACTCGACCGTGAGGGATGGAAGGTGATCTTAGACGAAGAGTGGATATTAATGGAAGACATGCAAGGGTACACGTTCAAGATGAAAAAAAGGATCGATACAGCCATTGCTCAAGTGCCTAGTGCGGGGTAAGTTATATATGTATACGTAATCAGTATTAATTAAAACGTTGATACATGTTATATAAATCATAAGCACATTTTTTTATTTTATTTTCTTTGATATCTAAGATTTTTAAAATACTTTTTTGTATCTTTACTTTTGTTGATACATTTGTTTGTATTTTAGGTACGTGAAAAAAGATAATTATAGCAAAGCGTCTATACAGTGGCTGCAATATCTCGTATATGCATCTGGAAGAGACGGTGTACAGATAGAAATTCAGCATGCTCTAAATGTCGGCGAGAAGCGAATTTTGGGTACTAATTATAAAGTAGATGGTTTCTGCGTCTCCACAAACACCGTATATGAATACCATGGTGAGTCGATTGTTTGTTTGTTTGTTTGTGTGTTTGTTTGTTGTATTATGAAGTATATTGCTGACTCTTCCGAATTGATTAAAAAACAAAACAAAAGCAACAACAACTGATTAACGATGAATCACTTTGTTTTATTTACAGGTTGCATTTGGCACGGGTGCAAACGATGTTATCCCAATGATCGGCAAACTACCAAAAGCCCTCGTACCAACCAGTCGTTTGAAGAACTGTACGCGTTGACACATCTTAAAAAAACTGACGTATGTCAGCTCGGATTTAAGTACGTTTGCATCTGGGAGCACGACTGGTTAAAACAGATACAGTCCGACCCCGAAATCGATTGGTTCGTTTCCCAGATCGATATCGAAGAACGATTAGACCCTCGAGACTCTTTCTTTGGTGGACGTACGAACGCCGCTAAATTATATTACAAGGCTACGGGCGAAGAGAAAATCAAATACGTTGACTTTACTAGGTAAGTTGAGTTTATGTGGATTTATGTATAACATCAGTAAAAAAGAAAAGGTTAAAAACAAAAGTAATGAAAGAATATCGATATAATAAGAATGATTATTAGTTATTGTATTAGTGCAGCAAATATTAATTAAAAAAGCATTGTATTTGTTTTGCATATTATTATATTTTTATTTTATTTTAGTTTATACCCCTACGTCAACAAATACAGTCGCTACCCAGTGGGACATCCGGACATAATAACTAATGATTTTAGGCCTTTAGACGAATATTTTGGTCTCGCTAAGATCAAAATCTTACCACCAAGGGGACTCTATCATCCTGTACTACCATACAGATCGTGCGGAAAGCTCAAGTTCCCGCTATGTCGTACCTGCGCTGATGAAACATCAATTACCTATTGCTCGCACACGGAGGAGGAGAGATCCATCATAGGTACTTGGTGTACACCAGAAATCGAGGTCGCCATCAGCAAAAAATACAGAGTGATGCAAGTGTACGAGGTGTACCATTGGTCAGAATCATCTCAGTATGACCCATTGAAGAAAGAAGGTGGACTGTTTGCTGAATATGTGAACACATTTCTAAAATTCAAACAACAAGCGTCAGGTTGGCCCGACTGGTGTAAGACGGATTCGCACAAATTACAGTATATACGAAACTATTTCGAAAAAGAAGGAATCCAGCTAGATGCCGATGCCATCATGACAAACCCCGGCCTTCGCTCTATTGCCAAGTTGTGCTTGAACTCGTTCTGGGGTAAATTCGGACAACGGCTAAACCAAGGACAGTGTCAGTACTTTCACGAGGTAGAGTTAGATGAATTTTTTAAAAAGCTGTCCGATCCAACCAAAAAAGTTAAAGACTTTCATATCATCAACGAAGAAAACATCCAATTGGAATGGGAACACCAGTCAGGATTCGTGCCTGAAGATATGAAAACAAATGTGTTTTTGGCCACATTTACCACATGCTGGGCTAGACTGAAGTTATACGAAGTACTGAGCAGCTTAGGAGAAAGCGTTTTGTATTATGATACAGATAGTGTAATTTATGTCAGCAGTCTAGATCAATACGATCCACCCCTCGGCGACTTTCTCGGTGAGTTGACCGATGAATTACAGGTTGGAGACTACATTACTGAGTTCGTTTCAGGAGGACCTAAAAATTACGCATATACTACTTCAAAAAACGAAACAGTATGCAAAATTAGAGGGTTTAGTCTCAATTACAACAATGCCCAGCTTTTAAATTTCGACAGCGTAAAGGAGATGGTTACACATATTCATCCGGGGATAAGCAGCACCTACACGACCGCATCAAACAAACGAAAAAGGGACGATACGGTCGTATTATCGAGTAAAAAGTTTATCGAAACTGTTAATCCAATAAAAATTAATAGAGATAAAACGTCAAATGTCATTTATAATAGAGAAGAAAAGAAAAACTACAGGGTCGTTTACGATAAACGAGTGCTGCTTGACAATTTAGATACCCGCCCTTACGGTTATTAGCAATACAAAACGCAAAACACGCACACGCAACATCACCAACAACGACGTTTTTGGAAGGAAAGGAGGGTACCCTAAGTAGTGACACCACCTTCTCGTGGTTTAGGGTGTAAGTAGCTTTCGGGCGAAACTAAGAGTGTCACATTTAAAGTTTATAAGGGTATTTTGAGGGAGTCTTATTAATTATTTTTTAAGAAAAATGGACCGATCAATATGTCCCGACTGTCAGCGAACTTTCTCGAGAAAAGATGTCATGTTAAGGCATTTAAGAAATAAACACCCTACACACATCAGTAAATCGAGTTCGCCTCCGCCGCCGCCTCCGCCGCCGCCAGAAATGAGCATCAGCCAAGCGCCGCCGCCGCCGCCAGAAATGAGCATCAGCCAAGCGCCGCTACCGCAGCCGATGCAACGAGACACGGACCTGAGCTTAATACCGTTCGAGTCTTGTTCTAGCCTCATGTTGGCGGGGCCAACGGGGGTTGGGAAAAGTTGGTGGGTTTACCAATTTCTGCGTCATAGGGATAGCATGTACGCGAAAGATCCGCCCATAAAAGTGATGTATTGTTACGGCGTGTATCAACCGTTGTTCGATGACATGGAAAGAAACTGGACTCATTTTACCTTACATCCAGGATTACCTACGCAAACGGAAATAGAAGAGTTTCAAGACGATCGACATAACCTAATTGTGTTAGATGATCTCATGCATCAAGTCTTAGAAAGCCGAGATATGGAGATATTGTTTACCCAAGGCTGTCACCATCGGAAGTTGAGCGTAATCTATATCACTCAAAATGTGTACGGACAGGGTAAATCAGCTAGAACAATAGCGCTCAATAGTTGGTATATGGTATTATTCAAAAATGTAAGAGGAACTTCGCAGATCGCAACACTTGGGAGGCAACTCTTCCCCGGAAAATCCAATATACTGGTGGAAGCTTACCAAGATGCCACAAAGGTGCATTACGGTTATTTGATCGTGGACCTGTCACCAAAAGGTAAAGATACATACAGATTGAGAACAGATGTATTTCCTGGAGAAGATCACATCGTCTATATACCGAAAAGTTTATAAGAGGCATCAACAGTGCCACACAGAAATTTAAAAAAAGAAAGAATGAGTCGACTCGTCAAAAGACATTGGAACTATATGCAATTATTGATGTATACGACCTCAAAGCTTCAACTCAAACAGTTATTAGACACGATTACCAACGATCAACTTAGAGCTTTAACGGAAATAGTGGTTAATTTTCTTCAACTTATACTTCCAATTACGCCATCTAACAAGTCAAAATTGAAGAAACATAAAAACATCATTAGGCAAATTGCAGATACCTCATTAAGCCTTAATAAGAAAAAGATCATACTGCGCAGACAAGGAAAAGTGGTTGCTTTATTACTCAGAGCTATAGAACCGGAACTGCGAAACTACGCACAATGAAGGATATCCAAAAATCGGTGCTTTTATCTTACGAAAAATATCAGCGACTGTTAGAAAATTATCACGTACCAAATGATCTAGATAAACGACCAACTACAGATCTGAAAGGAGGCAACAGTAGTCCGAACAAAACGATAACGAAAAACAGACCTCCAGGAATTCCAGTACGTGACGGAGAAAAGAAAATCAAGAAAGTAAAGGAAATTAAAAAAGTTATACCTACCAAAAAGTGGATTACCGTGTAACGATGACAGATTGGAAAAAATATCTCGCGTCTATTTACTTCGATGCCAACCATCCGGGTAGTTATGCTGGTCCCGAAAAATTATACAAAATCGTGAAATCCGAAGGCAAACATAAAATTGGAAAATATAAAATCAGAAAATGGTTACAAGATCAGGAATTTTACTCGCTCACCAAAGGCGCCAGAAGACACTTTCCGAGATCCAGAGTGATAGTAGAAGGTTTGGACAGTATGTGGGACATAGATTTAATGGACATGTTTTCATTGGCGGACAAAAATAATGGAATAAAGTACGTGTTAGTTGCCATTGATGTATTCTCGAGATATACTTGGTGTCAACCTTTAAAAAACAAGACGGGAGCTGAAGTAGTAAAAGCTCTACGCCTTATGCTCGAAAATAAGAGAAAACCGGAAGTTATAAGAAGCGACAAAGGCAGTGAGATACGTAACAAAGAAGTGTTACGATACTTAAAAAGTATGGATATTCATCATTTTGTAACACAAAACGAAACCAAAGCCAACTATGCGGAAAGGGTGATCAAAACCTTAAAACATAAGATTTTTAGATTCATGCTAAAAAACAGAACATCTCGGTACATCGATGACCTTGCTGCTTTAGTGAATAGCTACAATAACACGATTCATCAAAGTTTAGGTCAAACACCCTCATCTATTAATAAGAAAACGGAGGGAGAAAGTCGCCTTGTACAATACCTGTTGCTGAAGAAAAAGAATTCGAATAAAATGAAAAATCGACAAAGGAAATTCAAGCTAAAGATCGATCAAGTTGTACGTATATCGCACGTGAAAGGAGTATTTGATAGAGAGTATTCCCAAAAGTGGACTGGAGAATTATTCAAAATCAAAAGAAGAGCGATGAGAGATGATTTAGCGATATATACTCTAGAAGACTGGACCGGCGACCAGGTCGAAGGCACATTTTATGAAGCCGAATTGCAAGCGGTCAATGTGGATGAATCTACAGAATATCATATTGAACAAATATTGAAAAAAAGAGTTCGTAATAAAAAGCGCGAAGTTCTCGTTCGGTGGTTACACTGGCCAAAAAAATATGACTCTTGGATTCTCGAAAATGATGTACATCAATACTCATAAAGCAGGATTTATTTCGAAATGATATCTTATTGAAAGACAAAAAAAAAAAAAAAAGCTTATAAGAGTGTTACTGAACAGTTTACTGTGCATGAAAACGGAACGATGGAAGAAGAACACTACCTGTTCCTGAGTAGTCAAAATTCTAAAGAGGAATATCCAAATAATATGTCTACAGATTTCACTATAGAGTTACCCAGAACGTATCTACTGGAGGGTAACTGGGAATGTGGATTAAAGGAAATTGAAACTGTTATTCACGATGAGATTCTATATGTGTGTACCGACCTTTGTCAAGAGTCTTACGTAGAAAATACCATGTTTCCTGTATTAAGGGTAATCCGAAGTATGAAAGTAGGGAAAATGCCAAATACCTATAATCTGTATAATGATCCATTCTACGTGAAAATAAAAATGAACACGTTAAATCGATTGCGAATCTTTATAAGGGGGCCAGGACTACAAATGATAAATAAAGATAAAACTACACTTCGCTGCACGCTGCATTTCAGAAAATCGAGATGGACGTAGACAAATGGAAGAGACACTTTCGTCGAATGGCTGAAGGAAAAACACGCCCTAACAAAAACGGACAATACGTTGTAGATAGTGGTCAAAGTGGAGGGATGTCAACAGGTGAACCCATCATACAATTTGTGACGCCTATGGCTCAAGCTGTGGAACTAGCCAAATCTGAATTAAAAGATGACTCAAAAGGCCAAAATGAATTAGTTTATAAGGGCAAGTCAATTTCATCTAAACGAAAGGTCACTCCACCCAAGAGAAAGCTATCTCCCAAAGCCGCGAAAGGAAATAAGAAACCGCGTGTGAAAGATTTTGTGTGGAAAAAATGAACGACGAAATCCACGATAACGATTTGGCTTTGTTTCAACAGCCTGAAGTAGAAGTTGGATCCCAGAAAAAAGAATGGCTTACTTTTAGACCTACCAATCAGCTTACAGACGGTTCAGCCATAGAATTTAATATACCGGGAACGTCATCTACCTACATAGATTTGAAAAACACGTTACTTCACGTCAAACTAAAAATAACTAAAGCTGATGGTACGGATATAGGTTCTGCCGAAAAGGTTGCGTTAACAAATGCCCCATTGCATAGTATCTTCTCGCAAATCGACGTTAACGTGCAGCAACATCCTACGAGTGAACTCGGTACCAACTATCCGTATAAAGCGTATCTGGATCTTCTCTTGGACACTCCTACTCAGCACGATTTAGACTGTCAGCTTTTCATAATAGATGATGACGATCACCCAGAGGTAACAGATCCAGCGGGGGCCAATAACGGTCTTTTCAAAAGATGGAGATTTACAGAGTCATCAAAAATCGCGGATCTCATTGGACGCTTACACGTAGATATATGTCAACAAGATCGACTGCTATTAAATGGAGTTCCGATCAACTTTAAATTATGGCAGAGTACAAACCCCTTTAGATTGACAGCGCCTTCGGCTACTGAAGCCTATAAAGTGAAAATTACGGAGGCTGCCCTCAAGGTAGCTGTAGTTAAAGTCAACCCCAGCGTTATCATAGCTCATGCGGACGTGCTCAAGACTACGGAAGCACTCTATCCCTATACACGCTCTGTAATCAAGACCTATGCTGTACCCAAGGGGCAATATGACTTCATCACCGGCGACTTATTTCAAGGAGAAGTTCCGAAACAACTGATAGTAGGTCTCGTGTCTTCGTCAGCCATCCACGGAGATTACACTAAGCCTCCCTACAACTTTCAACACTTCAACTGTAACTACGCAGGATTTTTCGTCGACAGTCAGTCAACACCTTCTCAGCCATTACAGCCAAATTATAAGGGTAACAACTACGTTGAAGCTTTTCAAAGGTTGTACTCTGATCATCGTCAAAGAGCGGTACATATCAGTAGGTTAGGATTTCAAAACGGAAGTTGCTTGTACGTGTTCAACCCAGACGGGGATACCAGAGATCGTCATTCACTGAGAGCTCATACTAGATTAGAACTTAAGTTCTCTGAAGCTCTGCCAGAAACATGTACAGTGATCGTGTGTGCCAAGTTTCCAGCTTTAATGAAAATTGATGCTAGCAGAAACGTGACATTAGAACAATGAATACGTTCCAGTTAACGTATCTTTTAAAAACGTATCCTATAGTACAAAAACAATTTGGAGGCGTGATTCCTGCGGATACACTACCCTACGTCATTAAATATAGACCCCTGATTTACATCGTTAACACCGATGACAGCAGCCAACCAGGTGATCACTGGGTAGCGTTTTATTTTTCCTCCAGTGGACCTTCAGAGTTTTTCGATTCTAACGGACGAGCGCCCGAATATTACCATAGACGATTCAGGCACGTGTTGCTTAAAAATGGAAGACATTATATGTACAATACTGATAAAATACAGCAATCAAGAACAATAACTTGCGGTTATTTTTGTTTGTATTTCGTTTTTTATCGATGTCGTGGATGGACTATGAGACGCATTGTAAATAGTTTTGATAAAGTAAACTTAAACTCTAATGAAGAAAGAGTCAGACATTTTGTTGAATGTTTATAGTGCAGATATGCTGTGTTTGTGTGACAAACGTGTAAAACATGATAACTTTAATATCATTAATGTTTCCTGTATACATGTTCAATAAAAACAAAAATGTATATATTGTTTAATAAAATTCACCTGGCATGTTACTGCTTAAAAAAAAAAATGAGTTATACTTTTCACCCAAACAAGTAGTTACCTTATTCAGTTAGAACAAAAAGCTCTATAGTCAACACAACATTATGTAAAAACTTTGGTAAGTATGTTAAAAAAACAACTCGATATAACTATTGAAATAATTTTATTTGCCCCTCTCAGCGGAGTACGGCAGGGATTAGGGCGGTCCCCTTAGCGTACTTTACAATAATTCTAATTCTATCAATGTAGGCATGCATATTTTATACAATTGTGTTTCTTTCTTAATTCCCGTCATCAACACTGCGCCCGTATGAAAGCAAGTAAAATGAATAGAGTTCTTCACAAACATGGCCGCTGGAAATCTCTCTGGTTCGTAGTTTCCTTCATAATGAGTCACAATCTTGGGCAAAGACGGTCGTCCCTCCAGCATAAAATAGGCAGAGATTGTAGATATCACGATGTTTTGTAACTTGACGTTCCATCCCATACGTTGTAGTATTCGGGCATATCGCCTTACTCGTTGTTTGGCTTCTTTGGTAGATTTCACTTTTCCGTTCACCATCATTTTTCCGTTGGTAAACAACATACAATTTCCACCGATCTTCCTGTGTTTCCATATAGCTCCCGAAAACTTTCTAGGATTATACACTATATTACTACATTTAAACGTTAATTGCCTCAAATTTATGTCACAATGTAAATCCGTATTACACACAATGTTCGTAATCATCGTAGCACTGTATTAGTCTCTCTAAGGCTTCTCTGGCTTAATTGGTAACATCTTAACCACCAATCAAAGTCATCAATCAGTGAAATAATAACGAACGCTAGACCAAACATAATGAATAATCTGTCTATATAAACGTTTCTTTTATACCATGAGGTTAACGACACGTGACAAAATGCTGTCTTCTCAATGGCTAGTCTCATTCTAATGTAGATGACAACGCACTCACGTCTGACGTATAGAATGGTCCTTACTTCGATCAAAAATCGCCAGGACGACGACCCCCATTCACAAGAAATCCCCCAGTCATAGTTATCTTCTTTTCCACACCAACCATCTTGACATATTCGCAGTTAGGAGACCATTTCAGGTGTTCTGTCATTGCTTCGTCGCCTCTCTCCCAAGAGCTCACTTTGACTTGGCAACGAAAGCACGTAACCATGTCTGATTTTCCCGCGTAATAAAATCCGGCCTTAGCTAGTTCGTACTTATTGGGTAAAATTTGTTTCGGAAAAGCGTCAAAAGTTGCCAAGCGTGTTTCATAATAGTTCATCTTCAAAGCAGCGCAAACGTAATCCATCGTATTCATCTTAACAATGACTTATATCTTCGAAACTATCCCTTATAAAAACAAATCCATATATTACTTTTCTATGACATTCTCTACCAATCTGTGTAATTATTCGGATTACACTCTAAACACATCATGGCTCCTAGCTGATTCTTGTGATCTTCTCTTTCCATACAGGATACTGTGTTGTTCAGTTCGGGAACATGATACTCTATATCGCTCAATCTTTTCACCAATTCTCCAAACTGCTCATAACGTAAAGATATACCCCTTTTTGTAGGTTTTACATCTGTCGATCCTTCAGGTAACCAAAACTGTCTCAGATCCACCCGAGCGATTCCTTCAGTTAAGCTCAGGTACCAGTTACCTCCTAAATGATGTTTCATTTCTTGACATTTAGCGATTCTTATTTGGACTTCTGGAATCACGTTCACAAATTCCTTCCATCGTAGTAACTTAAACGTAGCTCCTTTCTTTGTAGGATATATACCTTCAAAATATCTCACATGAATGTATATTTTCCCCTCAAATTCCGTGGCTAATATGAAAATATCCTCTCCTAAACTATAACGACATATTTCTCTTTTGCTGCCCTTTTCTGTACACCTTTTAACCATAAAACTCTCATCGTTGACAATATACAATACATCTTTTGTAGACATTGTTACTTAGACCACCCTGTTACATCGTAATGAACTTCAGCGATCCTTTATACCATTTATGATCGATGTTTCGATCCACCGATTGGTCGAGATCTGTTGCTCACACATGCGCATGCCCTCAAAACTCTTTTTTGCTTATCAAATCAGGCGCGCTTGTTAAAAAAACTTGTCGAAACGCGTACCTATTCGAGGTCACCTTAGATACGGATCTATTTTTAGATACACTTTCTATAATTTATGCGTGACGTCATCCGCTGGGGGCGTGGCTTCACCTGTCAATCATGACCCTAAAGTGACGGGCTTGTAGTTACATGGCTAGATAAGACCTTTTCTTTCGGAAAAAAGCAAACTAAAGCAACACATAACACACCAACTAGTATCCCTTCAAAGTTTCATTATTGGCAGACTATGCGTTTGGCTCAAGCAGGTGAGCAAACTTAGGATGTAAAGTTTTGCCCTACTCTTTACATTCAAATACAAGTACGTACAGCTCAAAACTTCAACATTATAGATGTCTTGTTACAAAGAGTACTGTGATTAAAAAGTCTACAACATCACAGTTGTGTCCTTTTCTAACTTGCTGCAACACTTGTTTTAAAAAACATATTGGGAATTTTTTGGAATATTACGTGGAGTTAAATGTGCAGTATATACAATATATAACGGAAATTCCCGAGTCGCGTTTCTTTTTTCCTATACTGAAACCAAAACGAATCGCACAGTGCTTCATAACTTCATCATTATTAACTGTCAGATCATAACTTCTAATGTCAATTAACAAATCCCAAGCATACAAACAGAGCGCGTAAAGCAGTTATAGGAACACGAACGTTTGATGTTTTGTGTTACCATACGAGAATAATGATCACTTTACGTGTCTGAGAGTCCTGTGAGATTTGAGTCTACCTTTTCCATCTTTCCCCGTCAATCTTACACTTTAAAAATTGTGTTTAGAAACGTTTAGGAAAATGTTCATAATCAAAACGCTTACTCGTTAACATGTTCTGTGCTTAAACGTGTTTAGTATTAGAACATGTTCCGTTGAAATATTCTCGCCTCGATCAAGTTGACCGACATTTTTGAACGCTTGCTTTGACAGATAGAATTTAATTGAATGTTGTTTAACGGCTCATCAACACAGTATAGGTTATTAAGAGCTGCCCCAGAGAGAGGGGAATGATACATAGGAATCCGGGAACCGTGCCCTACTCTTATTATCGAATAGATTCCTATGGTTCTTTAACGTGCTCGGAGGATAGACCGATACACGGGACCGCCCGGTTTACGTCCGCATCCGACGGACGAAGCAAGGGGAAAGTGTCTTGCCTAACTGTGCACCACAGAGGATTGAACCCGGGGCTTTGACGGAGCAGAAAGAAAGATACAAATATCGGACAGGGAAAGCAGCATTCAAGGACGACAGTCAACCACAAAACACAAAAACAAACACGCAAACAGACAAACGAGAAGGCAAAAGTAATAACAAATGCAAACGACATCACAAACACAAAAGGGTCGACAATAGGGCTACCGCCTTGGAACGGTCCGTGGCAACAAAGGCCACTGGGGGTTTAAACCGGTTCTAGGATGCACCAAACCTCACACTTACCCTACTGTCATCCCATTAAAACAGGACAGTGTAAATAAAGAAATCCCCGTCATGATCTAATCTCTAACCAACAAGGCAGCATCAATAGGCAATATAAGTAAAACACAAATATGCTCGTGTAAATATAATACAAAAAAACAATAGCCTAGAAAGCCTCAATGAAGGTGCTCAATGACTTGGCAGAAGCCAGAGCAACAAGAGAATAACCCATTAAGGGCACGACAAGAAAGATCATAGACAAAGATCAAACGCCACCGTCACAATGGGCTTTAGGTAGGCGTCATCATAGGGTCCACAGCCTGTCCGGTCATCGTACAATTAAAGAGGAAAGCACAGTGGCGAACTGTAAAAGGGTCCACCACCAAGCATGAGAAATGATAGGGTCATAACCTCATTTTATAAACTTTTTAACAAGTTTAATAAAGATAGTATGAAAGTGATCATGACCAAGTCTTACGAAGTTTATAAATCACATCACCATAGAAGTCAGGTTGTGAAGAGTCCTTAAATTACTTTTATATTTGGAAAGAAGATTAGGGTTACGATAATAACATTTTGCTGAGGTTTGACGAAGTTTATGGTAACGGTAACCCTGATTGAGTAGTTTTTAATTATACAAAGATTACGAATATTAAAGTCCTCAACTCGAGTACAAGCTCTTGAAAAACGAATAAGTTGAGATACATACATCGCATAAGAAGTTGCTCGGGCAACATACCCATCCAAGCGGGGGATAATTAACAATGTTAAAATTAAAATCATCTCTCTTTTCATAGATTTTGCTAATTATTTCACCATTTTCTATCGAGAGATCTAAGTCAAGAAAAGAAGCGTTATTATCAGATATATTAGCTTTGTTAAGCTGAAGTTCTTTAGGATAAATATTATTAACCATAGTTGGAAAGAAAGGGTTGTCAATGTTCAATATGTCATCCAGATACCGAGAGGTGTCATTAAAGTCTTCAATAACATCTGCCTGGGTATCTGGTGAAAAACTCAACATGAAATCTCTTTCATAGCAAAATAAAAACAAATCTGCGACAAGTGGTGCACAATTCGTACCCATAGGGATACCAACAATTTGTCTATAAACGGTGGTTCCATACCTGACGAAAATATTATCTAATAGGAAGATGAATGCTTCACAAACTTCATAGCAAGTCCACTTAGTATAAGTGTCTAAACTGCCGTTAGTAAAAAACGCATTAATATTAGTACATGCCAAAAATGTAGTATTTCTCTAGCGAATGTTTTTTGAATAAGAGAAATTAGCTTGTCTTTAATAAGGTGATGTGGTAAGGTTGTATATAGTGTAGAGGAGTCATAAGTGCTTGTTGATGAAACTTGACCTTTATTGAATTTTTTTTCAAGAACGTCTCCTGAATATTTTATAGACCAAACTAAATTAATCCCAGAGTTTTCATAAGTTTTATCACAATATAGCAAGCGGGGCCCACCTGAACATTTTCAATTACCGATAAGGTTTTTCCCCCTTTTTTTTTGCTTGTCAAATATGTCAATGAACACAATAGCTAATAATTTTCTTTGTCAATAATTAGAGTAAAGCCCTGCCGGACACAAGCACTTGTGTTGGGTCAAAACATAAATAGACAAAATATGTAGAGGGGAGGGGCAGGGGTGAAACACACACTAGCCCCACCCCAATCAGATTATTGAGAGGTGTTCCTGCCCTTCCCACCCTACCCGTTCCTAGGGCTATGCATTAATATGTACATTAATGTCGAAACAATTTCTAGAAAACTTACATCAATAAATATCAAGTATTAGTGATGGCGGAATCAGAATGGGGCGGAGGGGGAATGGGATCTGGATGTCCTATTAGTTAAATGGCGGAGGGACTATAAACCTTACATAAACTCACATTTTGTATATGCCCATGTTTTTATTATGCATTTATCAACAGTAGAATGTTTAGACTCATGAGCAGTACGTTCTTTAAATAAACTATTTTGTTCGATCAGTTTTGGTTTTATGACAAATCAATCAATATTCGATCTCCTTTGACGTCACTCCATTACAGTTTACATTGACCAGGGTATACGTATACAACTAAAAGAAAATTGAATCAGGTTGCCACTGTAACTAGCAAAAACCTGTTTACTCAATTTTCATTGAAACTGTAGATTTTGAAAAAAAGTTGTTACCTTTTGCGTTAGCGTTGTTACCTTTAGCGGAAGAGGTGATTGTTACCTTTAGCGGAGGTTGTTGCCTTTCTGTGGTAGAGGCAGACCATCCTATTCTTCCTCAGTAGAATACTGTATACCTCCCATCCGCAAAAATCGTCACTTTCTCACTTGACGAGGCGAGAAAGTTTTAGACGTAGCATCTTTACTACCCCGGCCACGGCCTCGGTAATGCAATTTACCCAATAGGATGCAGTTAAGTACCGATTATGAAAATTAATCACGGTTTAAAGTAAAATATTACATTAAGCGAATATTTTCCTGTATTATGATATTAACGTCATTCAAATATTTAATGAATAATAAAATATTCTCCATGGAAAATAATCAGGAGCATCAACAACTCATTAAATGTAAGAGTAGCCATAGGCATTACCAAGAGTAGCCATAGGCATTACCAAGAGTAGCCAAAGGCATTACCAAGAGTAGCCATAGGCATTACCAAGAGTAGCCATAGGCATTACCAAGAATAGCCATAGGCATTACCAAGAGTAGCCATAGGCATTACCAACAGTAGCCATAGGCATTACCAAGAGTAGCCATAGGCATTACCAAGAGTAGCCATAGGCATTACCAAGAGTAGCCATAGGCATTACCAAATTTTGACTCTATCGTGCATTTTGCAGATAGTGGGCCTCAACAATACCCTCTTGGAAGTTAACATTCAAACGTAAGCTATTAAATGACTGAGTCATCGACCATTGTCACGGGTATAACGGTTGGCGTATGAAAGGTAATATCAGGTAAATCATTATACATATATTGAATTATGTGTATGCATTTATTTTTCGTTTCAGTATAGTATCGGACATGCATTAATAACTGAAATACCGTGTAATCAATTGTCTAAATAAAGATAGACTTCGTTTAACTGTTTAATAGTTCGTCTGTTTAAACAAAAAACATCTGCAAATGTGGGAGTGGGGAGTAGGGTGGGCGTGGGGTGGGGGTGGGGTGGGGGTGGCAGAGGTATTATATTCTAATGTGTGGCTACAGAATAGCTACGCGCCTGTATAGGTCAGACGTCTCCGGACTTAGTTTGTGTCATTACCATGTGTGTGAACTTTTGCTATCACCAATTGTGGTCGTCTGAAGTTCCACTACACCATCTGACCCACTTGACTACGCTAGCAAACTTTTAAATTTATCATGAATCACGATAATTTATTGGAAAATGACACATTCATAATTTAAGGCCTTTTATGAACGAAACAAGTCATATTACTATAGGAAACAAATATATCATATATTTTCGACGTTAATATGTGACGTCGATGTCAAACTGCAACATGTCACATTTATAAATGCATGGGAATTTTTTCAATTATATCTATTGACATTTTTAATAATTGAAAAGCTATTATGCTATGAATCAATATATTAGCCCGCCTCTGAGCCTTCGAATCTATTCGTCCGTCGTCGTCGTCGTCGTCGTTAACTTTTCCCCAGAAATCGCTAACGTTTACCACGCATCACATTCAGTGTTTCTTTCAAATTGTTAAAATCAGGTCAGCGCGACATCCAAAATGGCCGCCAATACCATCAACAATTCAAAAATTATGAAAAAACAAATCTTCTCAAGAAACATATATTTCGATTTTTTTTCTATATTTATGACTTGCCAGCCGACTATCCAGTTTGTTTCAGCGGGTTCGATTCCGACTGGGAGCTCGACTTGTAAGTGAGGAAGTGTCGATTTTTACGGATGGCGGGAGGTGTACACCAGGAAAAGTTGGTGGTCTGCTTCCACCACAAAATATCGATCGTCATATATAACCTATATGTGTTGAAAATGATGTAAAACACCATACAAACAAACAAAAACAAACAGTTTGTTTAAATGAAGTCCAAAGTTTTGTATATTGATATTCCGCATGCTATACAGAGAATAATGTAGAAACATAATATATCTTCTCCATAATCACACAGTACAGAGATCTATTATGTTGCATATTGCATTAGCTTATAGTCCTCTACCAAGTTTGTTCATAATAGTGACAATAGGGTTCAATATTGCCCCACCCCGGGGATGACAGTTTTATTTAGAGTTATTTAGAAGAATCTTTAAAAAAAAAATTCTCTAAAACTGCAAGATCCCCAGGTCTAATACTTTGCATGAATCATATTATACGATTATGCTTTTCTACCTGGTTTGTTTAAATGGCGACCTTGGGTTTAAAATTGACACCGCCACAGCGGTCACATTTTTAAAAGAGACTTATATAAGAAAAACTTGAAAAGCTTCTTCTCTAAAACCATAAGGCGTAGAGCTGGCATATATATACACGGTGGTACGTAGTTAGTTTCTGTACTCCAGGTCGCCGAAATAGTAAGTTTGATGTAAACAAGGTCTCCCGTAGTAAGTTATGTGTACACAAGGTCGTCCGTAGTAAGTTTCATGTACACAAGTCGTCCGTAGTGAATATGTACACAAGTCGTCCGTAGTATGTTTTATGTAGACAATGTCGTCCGAGTATGTTTTATGTAGACAAGGTCGTCCGAGTATGTTTTATGTAGACAAGGTCGTCCGAGTATGTTTTATGTAGACAAGGTCGTCCGAATATGTTTTAAGTAAACAAGGCCGTAGTAAGTTTCACGTACACAAGGTCTATTGAGACTGTTCATGAACGGAAGTGAAATATGCCAGCTACCGCTCATGACCTCTAGCCCCGGGTTTAGCAGAACTCAATATTCATAAAATCAATAATACATAATTTTAACCATCCCGAAGATGGCATGCATATTGCGGTGGACAAATAGTTTGATGTTAGTAAGTTGTATGTCCACCAGGTCGCCCGTAGTAAGTTTCATGTACTTACAAGGTCTTCCGTTGTGGATTTTATGTACACAAGGTCGGCTGTAGTACGTTTTATGTATGCAAGGTCGCTCGTAGTAAAGAAGGATAAACATATCGGACAGGGAAAGCAGCATTCAATGACGACAGTCAACCACAAAACACAAAAACAAACACGCAAACAGACAAACGAAAAGGCAAATGTAATAAAAAATGCAAACGACATCACAAACACAAAAGGGTTGACAATAGGGCTACCGCCTTGGAACGGTCAGTGGCAAAGTAGGCCAGTTTAATGTACACAAGATCGTCCGTAGTAGGTTTCATGTACACAAGTCGTCCGTAGTATTGTTTATGTAGACGAGGTCGTCCGAAGTAGGTTTTATGTATAAAAGGTCGTCCGTAGTAGGTTTTTTTTATACACAAGGTCGTCCGTAGTAACTTTTAAGTGCACAAGGTCACTCGTAGTACATTGTATATGCACAGGGTCGTCCGAAGTAGGTTTTATGTAGACAAGGTCGTCCGTAGTAACTTGTATGTACACAAGGTCACTCGTAGTAAATTTTATGTACACTCAGTCAACTGTAGTAAGTTCTATCTACACACGGTCATCTGTAGTAGGTTTTATGTATACACGGCCGGCCGTTGTAGGCTTTATGTACACAAGGTCGTCCGTAGTAACTTTTATGTACACAAGGTCACTCGTAGTAAATTTTATGTACACTCAGTCAACTGTAGTAAGTTCTATGTACACACGGTCATCTGTAGTAGGTTTTATGTACACACGGCCGTCCGTTGTAGGCTTTATGTACACAAGGTCGTCCGTAGTAACTTTTATGTACACAAGGTCTTCCGTAGTAGACTTTATGTATAAACAGTCGACTGTACATAAGGTCGGCTGTAGTAAGTTTCATGTGCACACGGTCGTCCTTAGCATGTTGAATGCACGCAATGCCGTCCGAAGAAGGTTTTATTTACAAAAGGTCGTTCGCAGTAGGTTTAATGTACGCAAGGTCGTCCGTAGGGGGTTGTATGTACATAAGGTCGTCCGTGGTAGGTTTTATGTACACAGTGTCGTTCGTAGTAGGTTGTATGTACATAAGGTCGTCCGTTGTATGTTTTATGTACACAAGATCGTCCGTAGTAGTTTGTATGTACAAACGGTCCGCTGTAGAAAGTTGTCGTAGTATGTTTCGTGTACACAAGGTCGTCCGAAGTAGGTTTTATGTACACAAGGTCGGCTGTAGTAAGTTTTATGTACACAAGGTTGGCTGTAGTAGATTTTATGTATACACAGTCGTCCGTAGTAAGCTATATGTATACAAGGTCGTCCGTAGTAAGTTGTATGCACACATGGTCGTCCGTAGTATGTTTAATGTACACAAGGTCGTCCGTAGTAAATTGTATGTACACCAGATCGTCCGAAGTAAGTTTTATGTAAACAAGGTTGGCTGTAGTAAGTTGTATGTACACAAGGTCGCTGGTAGTAGGTTGTATGTACACAAGGACGTTTTATGTATACAAATTCGACCTCAGTATCTTTTATGTACACAAGGTCGTCCGTAGTCTGTTTTATACACACAAGGTCGCTCCAGGTATACTTACTCCCTGGTCGCTCGTAGTAAATGTTATGTACACAAGGTCGACCGTAGTAAGTTTTATGTAAACAAGGTCGACTGTAGTTAGTTTTATGTACACAGGGTCACTCGTAGTAAATTTTATGTTTACAAATTCGTCCGCAGTATGTTTAATGTACACAGGGTCGACCGTAGTAAGTTGTATGTATACAAATTCGTCCGTAGTATGTTTTATGTACACAAGGTCGTCCGTAGTCTGTTTTATGCACGCAAGGTCGCTCTTAGTAAATTTTATGTATACAAGGTCGTCCGTAGTAAGTTTTATGTACACAAGGTCGTCCGAAGTAAGTTTTATGTACACAAGGTTGTCCGAAGTAAGTTTTATGTACACAAGGTCGTCCGTAGTAAGATTTATGTACACAAGGTCGTCCGTAGTAAGTTTTATGTAGGTCGTCCGTAGTAAGTTTTATGTACACAGGGTCGTCCGTAGTAAGTTTTATGTACACAGATAGTCCGTAGTAAGTTTCATGTACACAAGATCGTCCGTAGTATGTTTTATGTACACAAGATCGTCCGTATAAGTTTTATGTACACAAGGTCGTCCGTAGTAAGTGTTATGTATACAGGGTCGTCCGTAGTAAGTTGTATGTACACTCGGTCGTCCGTAGTAAGTTTTACGTACACAAGGTCGTCCCTAGTAAGTTATATGTATACATGGTCGTCCGTAGTAAGTTGTATGCACACAAGGTCGTCCGTAGTAGATTTAATGTACTCAAGGTCGCTTGTAGTAAGTTTTATGTATACAAGGTCGCTTGTAGTAAGTTTTATATACACACGGTCGTCCGTAGTAAGTTGTATGTACACAAGGTCGTCAGTAGTAAGTTTTGTGTACACCAGGTTGTTCGAAGTAAGTTGTATGTGCACAAGGTCGTCCGTAGTTGGTTCTACATAGCTTATAGAACATACTCAACAAAGACACGCTTACTAAACAAACAACAATTACAAGGAACAATAAAAGCAAAGTATGCAACATCCCAGACATGGAAGGTCGACAAAAGGGGTACCGCCTTGGACCGGTCAGTGGCAATAGGGGTACCGCCTTGGACCGGTCAGTGGCAATAGGGGTACCGCCTTGGACCGGTCAGTGGCAATAGGGGTACCGCCTTGGACCGGTCAGTGGCAATAGGGGTACCGCCTTGGACCGGTCAGTGGCAATAGGGGTACCGCCTTGGACCGGTCAGTGGCGAAAAGGCCGCTACGAGGTTCATCCAACTTCTAGGGTGCGCGAACCTCGTTGCCCTATTGTTACCCCAATAAAGTAGGACAGTGTAAATAAAATGAAATTCCCGTCTGGCTTTATCGTCTAACATACAAGTGAGAATTAATAGGTCATACATATCAGTATGATATCACCCAGCTGATAGGGGAAACTCTCTTGAGCTGAGGTATTCATATAGTATCGAGTAACCTCCCTTTTATCTGACGGTATGCTATAATATACACATGTTTTCCCTCATACGCATAGTCGTGAACGAGCTATTGTTATAAAAAAAAATGTTTTCCATCACCGGTATAGACAGGGACGGTGGCGGAGATTACATCTGAAAAAAAGTATGTCCTTTCAATAGTAGATTGTTTATTTTAAAAGTACTGAAACAATAACATATGTGGTAGTGAAATGGCTCTCAAAAAGGCGTTTAATTTCCAGTATCAATGTGACCTTAAATAAAAGTATCTACGGAAAGCGTCTGACATCTCTGTATATTTGACAAGTTCGAGAAGATACTTTTACGTAATTCATTCGAAAAAAGATGTTAACCTTATGGCATAGATACCAGTTAACGATTCAAATCGATAAGACAAGACACGTTATATCCTCAAAACTTGAATCTGTACACACTTTATCATAAAATGTGACTGAGGGTGTTCAAATTAAATTCGACTTTTAAAGGTTGTACATGTGAAAGGTATATCTATACATATCTCATTTTGCTCATATCTGTAACGTATCTTTATAGCCCTGTGATATTGGTATTCCGGGCAGGATCGTGACTACGTAGACTCCGAGAAACTTGCAAATGATTCTCTGTACCCATGGAAATTCGAGGACGAATTCTAATTTGTAGAGGGCGGATGTCACGTTCAACGATATCTAACAGATATATTGAGGAAGCATTTTCCGGCAGATAAGCTCAGTCGGTATAGCAACGGAACGAAAGTCTGGAAGTCGCGAGTTCGAGCCCCAGTCGGCCAGCACATTTTTCTAGAACTGGCACATATGCAGTCATGGTCTGGTTTACAAAGGACAATATGATTCTTGATTTTAGTAAATTATAATAAACATTGTCAACCTGGGCATTTGGTCTTTGATGTTGTAGTCGTGCTTCAGAGGTGATATTGATGAGAACACACCTGTACTGGAAATAAAAAGCCGCAGTTGTAATCGAAAATCTTGTTTTTCGCTATGACTGATCCGCCCCAAATATATACTGTATTTCTTACACGACAATATATGGTTTAGATTTGTTTCGAACTGCTGTGCAGGTAAAACACCTTTAAACACCTTTAAACATATTATTTGACATAACTGAACTAATCGGTGCATGTTTACTCACGATGACTGTATATCTCCCGAGCCAACGTCAGTTTTAGAAATGAAACATTATGTAACAATCAGCTATTTATTGAATACCTACAATCACGCAAGTTTAACCACTGAAACAAAAAAACATCAAGAGTTAGACAATGAATATGGTTCAACTACATGTAAGGCAAATTTTAGATATGAAAATTATTCATTTTTAAATTGTTTTACCAATGTTGCCTATCATACTAATGAGACTTCAGTATGAATAAAAAACAGTCATTATTTAAGATGATTGGGGGATGGTGGGGGTGGGGGTCTACAGAAAGGCACCCGGGGTACATTTATGTATACAGAAACGTCATTCGAAAATCATCGAAATCCATAAAGGCCCCCAAATATACATAAATGCACCCGGGACAAAATATAATGTCGTAAAACGCGGCCGAAACGCGTTCTGTTACTTCATGGAAACGAAACTTTCATTATCGATTCACTTTCTAAAGGGACACACGTCAATCTTGAAGTGTTTCAAATGAGTGTCTCGATTTATATATTCAATATCATTTTTATTTTTACCCTGGTTACATTTAAATAAATAATTGTTTAAGTATTCACTATCTCGTCTTATTTTACTATAACTTTTAATATATTATTGGTGTAATAATATCAGAAATTGATAATATGCAAAAACAATAATACTATTCTTATAATTAATATTAATGATTGAACAAATGCAAGTCATGCAGAAAAACTAGCGGGACGACGTGAGTTTTAAAAAAAATAAAGATTGCCGTTTGTCCCCTTAAAAGCCGCTCGCAGTTGCCTCCGCCTTAAAGGAATGAAGATGGTCTAAATATATGACCAACTCTTCTTGAATGACGAGCTGCATATTTGTTTACTTTTTTGCGCGGGGTTTGATGATTTGCAACTTCCGGTTTTACGACAATACGTTCTGTATTTTATTACTAACTATGGCAGCCTAAATATGTTTTTAAGAACATTGGCGCAATAGTTAATGATAAACAATAGTGTTTAAGTAGTTGTTTTATCAAGTTCTAAATTTTTTCAATTCCGCCAATAAGATTTTGTTTGTCCGGGTACGTTTCTGTATATTTGGGGGCCGTACTGGAATTCAAAGATTTTCGGGTACGTTTCTATATACATAAATGTACCCCGGGTATCTTTCTGTAGTACCCGATACGACAATGACCCCATCAGCCGTATTTAACGGGATTTAGAAAATATGACAATTGCGAGGCTCTGTCGAGTCAAACTATTACTTATAATTTTAGACACTATAACCGCGTACTTCAGTATGCTACCTGAATAACACGAAATGTGTCCTTTCCGTAGCGCTGTTGTCACTTGATTTTAACTATCAAAACTTAAACAAGCCACAGGAAATTGCATCTGTTGATTATTCAGCTGCCTTCTCTTATATGGGTTTAGAATATGTCTATGGTTAACAGACTGTGAATCATGTAGCCGACAATATGCATGCATTACAACTTCAATTCCTAGGGAACCCGTCTAAAAAACTTGAATGGTATAAACACATATTTTTCAATGTTCAAAGCTTGCCGTTTTATTGCCTCAAATGACGTTTTCGTAGAGCAGTCTACTAAAGTGTAGAATGCGGCAATATTTCCGGGATCTTCACGTTCGGGACATTTTACGGAGCATAATGAAACCGTGAAACCGTAAGGGAAACTGAATGAAACCGCAAGTATTGGAATGGAATAAGTGCAATTCTGTATTTTAATGGAATAATACCTTTTTATGGAATAATACCCATTTATAATGCGGTATTCTCGTAAATAATGCGGTATTCTCGTAAATACCGCTGTGTTATGCACTAGTCGATGGGTTTATTCGCTGCCTATATGGTTTTCATAATTGCACATGTAATGGTAAGGTAGCAATGAACAGTTTCATTGAGTCACTTTGATAACGCAATCTTATAATTACACATGGTAGCAGTGAGACGTTTATCTCTGTTGTAATGCACACGCTAACGCACACGCATCCCTTACATGTGAACACCTGTATTTCTGTGCTGATGTGTACTTTTAGCACGTCGTGCTCCATAGTTGAATTGTAATCAGTATGTAAGGCAAATCAAGGTATTTGAACATAGAGAAGCGAGGTCGCCCACCTTGATTCAAAATGTTTGGTAGGAACTTCTGATGGTAAAACTCGGGAAGAATGTGTCTGGTAAGAAAAAAAAGCGGTCGTGGAGTGTTTACGTCATCATTATTTTTTTCAATATTGTTTTAACACGCGTGACTTGATATGTTATTATATTAAACTTCGTTTCCAGTCCCTACCCAGATATATGCTATTTCTTCCTGGCAGCTATTTTACGCTTGCGTAAAACTTTGCTTGTTACCTTCTGTTATTATTCGTCATAATGTTCTGCATTATGACGTAAGTCGGTCAATCTCAGTATCTCGATTACATCAGATTGCCGAAAATAACAGAAACATAATTTTGAAAGGTAAACCGGATATCCAGACAAATGAAGACTATATTTAAATTGCCCTTTTGTGACTTTTTGACTTTGATATATCGGCAAGTTGGCATTTCTGCACGCGATAGTGTACAATGTATATGCATTTGATATTTTTGTAAAGGTCTGCTTGACCTCAGAAAAACAACACTGAAATGTCCCGGTAAAGTCCTTCAAGAGTAATTTTTATAACAGAAGGTAATAATTAAAAGATGCAATTTCCTGTGAAACAAGCCGTCATGTGATTTGAATTACCAAATATATATACTTCAAGTTTCGGTCCCTATTATAGTATAGCCGCACACACGCTGGTCACAGAATTAATGTTAGTATGTATGCATACTATACGAGGGAATACGTGCTTTATGTCCATATTGTGTAGTAAACTTAATACTAAAAGTCATACAGTTACTCACTATTTACTGATACTTTTATAGTTATTGCTTCTTTTTTCAGCACTTTCTATATAACCAATTTGCCTGCTATTTTTATTCATTAAAACGTTTAGTGCGTTCATTAGCTGATTGATACCTTTGATATATGCCGCACAGCACGCGCACACGTACTCGCACAGTTACTTACGAAATATTTTATAACTTTGTTAACAGTATATAAAGATAACGAGGTAATCAGCTGAAATCAGTAATAAATTACTTCTAATTAAACGAGACAACATAATTGTCGAATATTTGGCTTTTCTTTTCCTTTCTAATTATTGTTTGTTTTAGGAGCTTGTGTTTGGTTGACTGTGTTCTTTGAACGCTGCATTTCTTGTTTTAAGTGCGTGTTTTTGGCTGACTGTGTTTTGTGAACGCTGCATTTCTTGTTTTAAGTGCGTGTTTATGACTGACTGTGTTCTGTGAACGCTACATTTCTTGTTGTAAGTGCGTGTTTATGGCTGACTGTGTTCTGTGAACGCTACATTTCTTGTTCGGTTTTTATACCTTCTTGTAATGCACAATTTACACGCAAGCATTTTGATATTATTTAAAGAAATTATGAAGAAATTAACTGATTTGTTTAGATGTTTTTTTGTTTTTTACAATCTATCGGTCAGATGCAGATGATGCTCTTTAATCCTCGGTGTTCTTTTCGATGCGTTTTATTATTATTATGTTTTTAATAAATCACATTTTATGTTGGGCATTCTTACAACTTTAAATTAAAGCACGCAGATGAAACATCATTACAGTAACATGTTATTCGTGTTTATATTATTTTATTGCCACTTTAAAGTAGCGTGACACATTTTATTGCAGTTTTCGACAAGTGTATCATCAACAGTGCTTTTCGATGCGTTTTTTAATTTTTTATTTATGTTACATTATAAAACCACAACATTTTATGTTGGTCATAGCTATTATTTGAAACTACGTCACGTACATACTGATGCATTACAGTAAACTTTTATTCCTGTTTATATTCTTTTAATGACACGTTAAGGTAGCATGACCATTTTTCATTGCTTTGCAATAAGTGTATCACAAACTGTCATCAATATTACTTTTTGATGAGTTTAAGTTTTATTATCACATCATAATTTATTTACTTACCAGTAATTTGTGGAACGTACATAGTGAAAAATTATTACAATAATAAAATCTTGTTCTTGTTTATATTCTTTTAATGACACTATAACGAAGTGTAACTCTTGTCAATCCATCTTGCGATCACAAATTGTCAACAAATTGCAATTTAATTGTTAAAACCAGTGTTAGGTCTTTCTTTTTTGTTGCATTTGGTGATATATTGCTATAGGTGTTTTATAACAAGGACTAACAATCCAACTAAAGCTAATACGAATCAAAGACACAAATAACACAACGTGTCTAATGAAAATGACTGCAGGACAAGTGCGAGGTTGTCAACACATACAATTGAATTCAGCTAACAGGTAGACCCTATTGCCTACAGAGCCTTCCAAGTTCCGTTCCAATAAATAAATGACTGCTGCTACAATGTCGTCATCATGACTCCAACATCAATGTCACCAGTATGACTCCAGCTTCAGTGTCACCATCATGACTACCGCTTCAATGTCGCCATCATGACCCCTAGTTAAGTGTCGACATCATGACTCCAGCTACAATGTCGTCATCATGACTCCAGCTACAATGTCGCCATCATGACTCCAGCTTCAGTGTCGCCATCATGACTACCGCTTCAATGTCGCCATCATGACCCCTAGTTAAGTGTAAACATCATGACTCCAGCTACAATGTCGCCATCATGACTCCAACATCAGTGTCGCCATCATGACTCCATATTCCGCGTCATCATGACTGGAGCTTCAGTGTCGTCATCATGACTGCGAGTGAAGTTTTGACATCATGACTCCAGCTACAATGTCGCCAACATGATTCCAACATCAGTGTCGCCATCATGACTCGATCTTCCGTGTCGCCATCATGACTCCAGCTACAATGTCGACATCATGAATCCAATATCAGTATCGCCATTATGACTCCATCTTCCGGGTCGCCATTATGACTCCAGCTTCAGTGTCGACATCATGACTCTAGCTTCAGTGTCACTATCATGACTACATCTTCAGTGTCTCATCATGACGCCAAATTCAGTGTCGCCGTCATGACTCAATCTTTAGGGTCGCCATCAAACTCCATTTTCAGTGTCGTCATCATGAATCTAACTTTAGTGTCGCAAGCAAGAAGACTCTAACTTCAATGTCGACATCACGACTCCATCTTTAGTGTCGCCATCATGACTCCAACTTCAGTGCCGCCAACATGACTGCAGCATCAGTGTCGCCATAACGACTCTCACCATTACGAATCCATCTTCAGTGTCGCCATCATGACTCCAACTTCAGTTCTGCCATCAGGACTGCGTATCAGTGTCGCCATCACGACTGTCTCCATCACGACTACAGCTTCAGTGTCGCCATTATGACTCCAGTTTCAGTGTCGCCATCAAGACTCTAGCTTCAGTGTCGCAATCATTACTCCAGCTTTAGGGTCACCATTATGACCCCAGCATCTGTGTCGCCATCATGACACCAAGTTCATTGACGCCATCATGACTCCAGTTGCAGTGTCGCCATCACGACTCCATCGTCAGTGTTGCCATCATGACTCCAGCTACAGTGTCGACATAACGACTCCATCTTCAGTGTCGCTGTCATGACTCCATTTTCAGTTTCGTTTCGCCTTTATAACTCCAACTTCAGTGAAGCCGTTATGACTCAAGCCTCGGTATATCTGTCATGACTTCAGCTACAATGTCTCCAACATGACACCAGTTTCAGTGATGCCATTATGATTTAAGCTACAGAGTCGCCATCATGATTCAAGCTACAATGTCGCCATCATGACGCCAACATCAGTGTCGCCACCATGACTCCAGCTTCAGTGTCGCCATCATGACTCCGGCATCGGTATTGCCATCATGACTCCAGCTGCAGTTTCACCATTATGACTCAGCTTCAGTGTCACCAACATGACACCAACTTCAGTGTCTTCCCATTATTACTACAGCTTTGGTGTCACCATCATGACTCAAGCTTCAGCTTCACCATCATGACTCCAGCTTCAGTGTCGCCGACATAATTCAAGCTTCAGTGTCGCGATCAAGATTCCTGTTTCAGTGTGGCCATCAGGTCACCAACATCTGTGTCCCCATCATGACTCCACCTTCAATGTCGCCATCATATCTCAATCTTCAGTGTCGCCATCATAACTCCAGCTTCAGTGCCGCCATCATGACTCAACCTTCAGTGTCGCCATCCTGACTCCAGCTTAGTGTGATATCATGATTATAGCTTTAGTGTCGCCATCATGACTCCAGCTACAGAGTGAATCGTCATCATGTTTCCAGCTTCAGTGTAGCCAACATGAATCCAGATAGTGTCGCCATCAAGCTTCAGTGTAACCATCATGACTCCAACTTCAGTGCCGCCATCATGACTGCATCATCAGTGTCGCCATCATGCCTGCACATCAGTGTCGCCATCACAACTGTCTCCATCATCACGACTACAGCTTCAGTGTCGCAATTATTACTCTAGTTTCAGTGTCGCCATCAAGACTCTAGCTTCAGTGTCGCAATCATTACTCCAGCTTTAGGGTCACCTTTATGACCCCAGCATCTGTGTCGCCATCATGACACCAAGTTCAGTGACGCCATCATGACTCCAGATGCAGTGTCGCCATCACGACTCCATCGTCAGTGTCGCCATCATGACTCCAGCTACAGTGTCGACATAACGACTCCATCTTCAGTGTCGCTGTCATGACTCCATTTTCAGTTTCGTTTCACCTTTATGACTCCAACTTCAGTGACGCCGTTATGACTCAAGCCTCGGTATATCTATCATGACTCCAGCTACAGTGTCTCCAATATGACACCAGTTTCAGTGTTGCCATTATGATTCCAGCTACAGAGTTGCCATCATGATTCAAGCTACAATATCGCCATCATAACACCAACATCAGTGTCGCCACCATCCATGACTCCATCTTCAGTGTCGCCATCATGACTCCAGATTCACTGTCGCCATCATGACTCCAGCCTCGGTATTGCCATTATGACTCCAGCTTCAGTGTCGCCATCATGACTCAGCTTCAGTGTCACCAACATGACACCAACTTCAGTGTATCCCCATTATTACTACATATTTGGTGTCAACATCATGACTCAAGCTTCAGCGTTACCATCATGACTCCAGCTTCAGTGTCGCCGACATAATCCAGGTTCAGTGTCGCGATCAAGATTTCTGTTTCAGTGTGTCCATCAGGAGACCAACATCAGTGTCCCCATCATGACTCCACCTTCAATGTCGCCATCATATCTCAATCTTCAGTGTCGCCATCATAACTCCAGCTTCCATGTCGCCATCATGACTCCAGCTTCAGTGTGGCCATCCGGACTCCAGCTTAGTGTGACATCATGAGTATAGCTTTAGTGTCGCCATCATGACTCAAGCTACAGAGTGAAACGTCATCATATTTCCAGCTTCAGTGTAGCCAACATGAATCCAGCTAGTGTCGACATCAAGCTTCAGTGTAACCTTATGACTCCAGCTTCAGTTCCGCTATCATGACTGCACATCAGTGTCGCCATCACGACTGTCTTCATCATCACGCCTACAGCTTCAGTGTCACCATCATGACTCCAGCTTCAGTGTAGTTATCATTACACCAACACCAGTGTCGCCATCATGACTCCAGCTACAGTGTCACCATCATTACTCAAGCTTTAGTGTCGCTATCATGACACCAACTACAGTGTCGCCATCATGAAATCAACTACAGTGTCGCCATCATGACTCCAGATTCAGTGTCACCATCATTACTCTAGCGTTAGTGGCGCAATCATGACTGCATCTCTAATGACGCCATCATGCCACCAGGTTTCAGTGTCATCATCAGGACTCAAGATTCGGTTTTGCCATCATGACTCCAGCCTCGATCTGGATGCATACACTGTTTGCACTGGAACATACGCATTCATGACTCCAGCCTCGGTCTGGATGCACATACTGTTTGCACTGGAACATAAGCATTCATGACTCCAGCCTCGATCTTGATGCATACACTGTTTGCACTAGAACATACGCATTCATGACTCCAGCCTCGGTCTGGATGCACATACTGTTTGCACTGGAACATAAGCATTCATGACTCCAGCCTCGGTCTGGATGCATACACTGTTTGCACTGGTACATAAGCATTCGTGACTCCAGCCTCGGTCTGGATGCATACATTGTTTGCACGGAACATAAGCATTCGTGACTCCAGCCTCGGTCTCGATGCACATACTGTTTGCACTGGAACATAAGCATTTATGACTACAGCCTCGGTCTGGATGCTTACACTGTTTGCACTGGAACATAAGCATTCGTGACTCCAGCCTCGGTCTGGATGCACATACTGTTTGCACTGGAACATAAGCATTCATGACTCCAGCCTCGGTCTGGATGTACATACTGTTTGCACTGGAACATAAGCATTCGTGACTCCAGCCTCGGTATCGATGCACATACTGTTTGCACTGGGACTTATGCGTTCATGGTTTGGTTTACACACTACAATTATTATGATGTTTGACTTTAGAAAATTATATAAAATTCAAAACAATTAAAAAGTCATTGTGGGCATTTAGTCAATGACTTCGGTGTTTGCTTCGTACTTCAGAGATGACATTCATGAGTAAATACCTGACTTGGAAATCAAAAATCCACATTGCAACCGAAAAATCGATTACAAGCAAGAAATAACTCACCAAATCTCTACTGTAGCTCTTTCACGACAGTGTAGGTTTAAGATGTGTTAATGTGCAGGCATAAAATACCTGTGATTTAAACATATTATTTCACACACCTGGACTAATTGGTGCATGCTTACTTACAATATCTGGCTAGTTCCTGATTCACATACCTGGACTAACTGGTCCATGCTTACTCACAATATGTGGCTAGTACCTGATTCACACACCTGGACTAATTGATCCATGCTTACTCACATTATGTGGCTAGTACCTGATTCACACACCTGGACTAATTGGTCCATGCTTACTCACAATATCTGGCTAGTTCCTGATTCACTCACCTGGACTAAGTGGTGCATGCTTACTCACAATATCTGGCTAGTTCCGATTCAAAATTGGTCCCATACTGTCGCATGTAGTCAATTTTCAAAATTAAACATTCTTGCTGTTACAAACAAATAATTAATAAATGCTTACTTTCATGCCAATTTAATCATTGAAACAAAAAATGTCAATATTAAGGAAATGATTATGGTAGAATTATAGAACATCTTCATGTAGGTCAATTTTTGGATATGCAAATTATTCATTTTTAAATTGTTTTACTAATGTCGGCTATCATACAAAAGACACTTCATGTCTTAATAATACAGTCATTACCCATTCCACTGATTTTCTATCGATGATCCTTCCTGGCACACGCATTATACTTAGAGGGTATTTAATAGAGGCCATAACTGACCACCTTGCGAGGCTCTGACGAGTCAAAATACAACTTATATTTTAAAAACTATAACCATGTACTATGTATTTTGCAACCTGAACATCACGAAATATGTTCGTTCCGTAGCGCTGATGTCACTTAATTTTATATATTAAAACTTAAAAAAGCCGTCATGTGATTTGAATTACCAAAACTTGTCGTGCCCTCAATGGTTTATTCTCTTGTTGCTCTGGCTTCTGCCAAGTCATTAAGTACCTTCTTTGTTGCTTTCTAGGCTATTGTTTTTTCGTATTTATATATACAGGATTATCTTGTGTTTTACTTATATCGCTTATTACTGCTGCTTTATTGGTTAGAGAATAGTTCATGGGGATTTCTTTATTTACACTGTCCCGTTTTATTGGGTTAACAGTAGGGTAAGTGTGAGGTTTGATGCACCCTAGAACCTGGTTAAAATCCATAGCGGCCTTATTTGCCACTGATCGTTCCAAGGCGGTAGCCCTATTGTCAACCCTTTTGTGTTTGTGATGTCGTATTTGGCCTTTTATTCAACTTTAAAGTTCTTTGTTTTTGTGTGTGTTTGTGGTTGATTGTCGTCCTTGAATGCTGCTTTTCTTGTTCGATTTCTATATCTATATTTAAACACGCCGTTATGTGATTTGAATTATCAAAACTAAAACAAGCCGTCATGTGATTTGAATTACCAAAACTTAAACACGCCGTCATGTGATTTGAATTACCAAAACTTACACACGCCGTAATGTGATTTGAATTTAAAAAACTTACACACGCCATCATGTGATTTGAACTACCAAAACTTAAACAAGCCGTCATGTGATTGAATTATCAAAACTTAAACAAGCCATCATGGTATTTGAATTCCCAAAACTTAAACAAACCGTCATGTGATTTGAATTACCAAAACTTAAACACGCCGTCATGTGATTTGAATTACCAAAACTTACACACGCCGTCATGTGATTTGACTTTCCAAAACTTAAACAAGCTGTCATGTGATTTGAATTACCAAAACTTAAACAAGTTGTCATGTGATTTGAATTATCAAATCTTAAACAAGCCGTCATGTGATTTGAATTTCCAAAACTAAAACAAGCCGTCATGTGATTTGAACTACCAAATCTTAAACAAACCGTTAGTTTATTTGAATTACAAAAACCTAAACAAGCCGTCATGTGATTTGAATTACCAAAACTTAAACAAGCCGTCATGTGGTTTGAATTATCAAAAATTAAACAAGCCGTCATGTGATTTAAATTAGCAAATATATATACTTCAAGTTTCGGTCCTATTTACAGTGCATAGTATATCCCCACACACGCTGATCACAGAATTAATGGTACGTATGTCTAATAAGGGAATACCTGCTTTATGTGAATCTAGGACAAATATACTGACTGTTAATTGACCAATTGAGCATGATGTTGTCTTATTGGAATTCTTTAATTAGCTGTTAATTGTCTAAATGTAAACAGTCATTATACTGACTGTTAATTGTTGTTTTTACACATTTGTTGTTTTAATTGGAAGTAATTTGTTTTAAGGTAACTGTAAATACATATTGCATGTTATATTGTGCTGCATATGTATATTGTTTTGCTGTTTTCCTTATCTGGACATGTTTAATAAAATGTTGAAAATAGACTGCTTGTTTTACTAATAGTTGTCCCTATACAAAAATGAGTAGGGGGGCTTTTGTCCGGTGGGCCTTTTGTCCACCCTTGCAAAAATATCAGGGGGCTTATGTCCACCTTGTAAAAAGTTCAGTGGGGCTTTTGTCCACCTATAAAAAAACACGAGGGGGCTTTTGTCCACTTATACAAAAATGAGCAGGGGGGCATTTGTCCGGGGGTGGGGGGGGGGGCATTTGTCCGTATACCGCTTTGAGTCCATATTGTG
The DNA here is from genome assembly GCA_037043455.1 of Cyrtodaria siliqua. Lineage (NCBI taxonomy): Eukaryota > Metazoa > Mollusca > Bivalvia > Adapedonta > Hiatellidae > Cyrtodaria > Cyrtodaria siliqua. Next base: position 38,371 of record JAWPHD010008980.1, on the reverse strand, counting down.
TAGTAAACAATAATAAAAGTCATACCGTTTACTAACTATTTACTAAAGTTTACTCACTGTTTACTCACTGTTTACTCACTGTTTACTACAGTTTATTCACTGTTTATTGGTACTTTTAATAGTAATTGCTTCTTTTTTCAGCAATTTCTATATAATCAATTTGCCTGGTATCCCTATTCATTAAAACGTTTATGTTGTAAATCACGCTTATTGCGCTGTGATATATGCCGCACAGCACGCACACATGTTCTCGCACAATTACTTACGAAACCTTTTATAACTTTTTTTAACATTATATATTTGTTTACAAATCCTAGTCCTTCAGTGTTTAAATTTCATATTCAACACATTATTGTAGAATTTTGCACAATGCTTAGTGAAAATATTGATCATCCAAAAACGCTATTTCAGAAGACTGCCCTTCCAGTTAATGTCCATTTATCATTAAATTAATTTTACATGTTAGCTTAAAATGTTAATTTCTAAGACAATGCCTTTTCATCTACCATGCTTAAATTTTGAATCTTGTAATGCACAGATATAACTGGTAATGTATGAGAAATTTCAAAGGTCTTCGACAAGTACTTAAAGAGAAACACGCATTTAAAAAAGTAACAGTTAACATACCTGAAAAAAAAGCAGGACGAGAATGCCTCAGTATGTATAAGTGATGTATATTAAATGTTCCATAACTTACGTCACACAGAAGATACCTCATTCATTTTACCATCAATGGAATAGTATTGAAACTCTCTTTCATTTGGTACCAAACATCAACACTCACAACGAGCACATACTTGTTAAGACGCGTTAGTGACAGAACTTATTGAATGACCCTCGTAATTAAACGAAACAGCATACTTATTTCTAAAACCTGTATTTTATGTTTCTTTCTACTTGTTGTTTGGTTTAAGTGCGTGATGTGTTCTGTGGCTGACTGTGTTCTGTGAACGCTACATTTCTTGTTTTAAGTGCGTGTTTTTGGCAGATTGTGTTCTGTGAACGCTAAATGATATATAGGGTCCTATAGAAACCACAGCGTCCGAACGCAATGGCATCGTAGGTCCGCACTGTACTGCAAACAAGGACTAGAAACTACAATGAAAGAGACAAAAAACAACAGAAAGGGTGGTGAAAACAGGGTTACCGACTTGGAACGGTCAGTAGGCAATAAGGCCTACTGGTTAGCTTGAATCGATTTTATATGCGCACAATCCTCGCTATTATCCTGTCTTCAGCGCCCAAATAGACAAGACAGTGTAAACAAAACTACATCCCATCAAAAGGAATTCTCTAACAATCCAGAGAAACTAACTAAAGATACACATACAAAATAATAAACATCTCAGGATGTATCCAGAATCGTACTGAACAACCATAGTAGTTGCAGCTAAAGAGAAAACCAATCTAGGGTATGACCAGAAAACCCGAGGGACGAAAGCTCATGCACCCACCTCCCTTAGTTGGGGTTTCAGTAGGTACAATCATAGATTCCCAAGAGGTAGTCCAGTCATCGCACAAGTGAAAAGTGAAGCGTAATGACTGACTGTAGAGGGGTCAATCACTAAACATGCAGTGCGCTGTAAAACCAAAGGGTTATATCCTTTTCTGACGAACTTCCTGATTAAATTTGTAAAGCGGTCAGGAAACCCGTCAGACCTCTTTAACTTACGAAGTTTATAGACCACATCTTCATAAAATGAGGGTTGTGATATGCCTAGTCGCAGAAGTGTTTTAAGGTTGGTGTTGTACTTTTCCAGCAGGCTCTCGTTGCGGCGGTAGAATTTAGAGAAAGATCTACGTAGTTTGTGATAACGAAAACCCTGCGGAAGAAGTTTAATTTTATTTTACACGTGAACATTTTGATATTATTTAAAGAATTAACGACTTTGTTTAAATGTTAAACAATGTTTAAATACAATTCAACCCTAAGATGCATTTGCTCCGCTTAATTAAGATTGATAACAAAATATTCTCATTTGATGCTGACTTAAGAAATATTTGCTCCAAAGATACAAGATACAATATTTATCATTACGTGGTCCCGCCTTAATTCCATTAAGCGATGGGAAAGCTTATATTCCCCCAGTGGCCTACTTTGCCACTGACCGTTCCAAGGCGGTAGCCCTATTGTCAATCCTTTTGTGTTTGTGATGTCGTTTGCATTTATTATTACTTTTGCCTTCTTGTTTGTCTGTTTGCGTGTTTGTTTCTGTGTTTTGTGTTTTGTGTTTTGCGGTTGACTGTCCTCCTTGGATGCTACTTTCCCTGTTCGATCTTTGTCACAGGATGACCTTAGTGGTTGGGCTAACTCAATAAAGAATCAATGACGGTGAATGCATTTACATAAGTTTAATGCAACTTTTAAAATATGTTTAATATATATACAGTTATCTAAAAAAAACAAGCGAATACACAAATGAACTATGAAAAGAATGTTCTCATGAACGTTTAAGACGTTCTTAGTATTGTTATAAATACTGAATGTATAAGACACTAAAGTGTTGTTAAAGCTATAACAATGTTTATCTATGATCTAGCGCGATAACTGTGATGCGCGAGAGCTCATGAAGATGATGATGTGCGAATTCAATGGATGGTTGTCATCAAATGCCTTCTGTAAGGGTTGATGACGCGATGTAATGATGGTTAACCTCCACTGAGATTGTGGGTGATGTTCCTCCAGTTAGGAATGATAACGGGCCCACCTTGTGTCCCGGGGGTTGTCGCTAATAAAACCTGGCCAAGCTGCGCAGGTACGGGGACCGTCTCCACCGCTCGTTACGTTATCCGTGGACGCTTAGCTCCACTCAGGAATATCCAAACCTGGATGGCTTATCTCCAACCCTGGATGGCTTACTCCAATCCTGGATGGCTTACTCCAACCCTGGATGGCTTAGGCACATGTTGCCTGTGAATTTTGCCGTCCAATCTCTATTCCAACAAAGTAACTATCGACCATCCCGGCAAGAACTAGAAGACAATGGGTTTTATAACAAACATTACGCCCAAACCATTAGTTCCCCCGTTCAGTTCGTGACAAACATGGCTAAATCTGCAGTATTGAATCTACACGAGAGGCCCTTTATACAAGTATGCCGTTTAAGGAAGATAGACCTATACGTTTACATGCATTAGCACAAAACTAAACTTATGACACGGCCTCTCTGGCGGCCACTTAAAATGTGCACGCTTTTACGTATTACATGAATAGATCATGAATATTGTGAATTTGTTTCAACTCGAACAATAGATTAGGGTGTAACTGATAACTTACAAGAGCTTTGTACGACCAATACGCTCTACCCGTGACATTTTGTGACAACATCTCCCCACTTAAAGAAAGTGGTACACTTTTAAAATTCAACAAAACGATAATTAATATTTACACGTTAAGAAACTATTAATTCTTCGGAGCAAATGAGCGACAAAACGTACAAGCTGATCGCTCATTCGCTTGAGTATGTTAAATATTACTACCGAGGGATGCAACCTTCAGCCAGTATAACGACCGTCTTCCGGAAAACATCCACTGTTATAACCTAACTATAATATGTAATTACAATTTCAACACTATTCTACAATTGTACACTACCCTGTCGTAACATATACTACTATTGTACAAGACACTGCAATACACTATTGTATTAACCCGGTCATTATGTGCGGCGACTTAAATAGTCTGCCTCAATATTGTCCTTTCCTCGGATCGCTTTAATTTTCATACGGTATGGCTGCAGAGTCAGTGCCCACCTCATTAACCTACTGTTAGCTACCTTTGCTATATAAGCTAACGGTTGGTGGTCAGTCTCCAAGACAAATTCCTTACCAAAACATATCGGTGGAATTTACTGACATTCCCGGGTAGTAATTTCCGACTTGCGTAAGCCACAGGGAGACTACACCCATCTTGCTCTTGCAGTAGGACTGCACCCACCCCGATATCGGAGGCATCCGTTCTGAGGATAAACTCCTGGTCAAGTTCAGGTAATTTTAGTATTAGGGTTTTGACCAGACTCCCCTTTAAAGAGACACAAGCTCGCTCCTGGCTTTCCCCCAAGTTATACTATTGGGTTGACCTTTCTTTGTCAAGTCGGACAAAAGTGCAGCTATAGACGAAAAGTTTGGGATAAACTTCCTGTAAAAACCCACCTACCCTAAAAATGACCTAACTTGTTTCTTTGTCTCGGGTCTTGGTGCTTCCTGAATTGCCTTAACCTTGTCGGGGTTGGGTTCAATTTCTGATCCCTCCGACAACATGACCCAGACACTCTATATCTGCGTAACCTATGTGACACTTGCTAGGTTTTGCAGTCAGTTTAAACGGCGTAGCCGTTCCAACAGATTACGTAGAGCCTTAATATGGTCTTCAAATGTTGTTGTAAACACCAGGATGTCATCTACAAAACTGTTTGTGTTGGACAAATCCTTAAGGACTTTCCTCATCAACCTACAGAATGTTGCTGGGGCGTTTACGAGACCAAAGGGCATGACTTTGAACTTAAAATGTCCTTGCGAAGTTTCGAAGGAGGTCACCTTTTTGGCTCGGTCTGAAAGTGGGACTTGCCAATAACCTTTAATGAGGTCTAACTTGGAGAAATACGAATATCCCGCAAGTTTAGAGAATACATCCTCAATATTAGGCATTGGCTCTGCATCAAAGATGGTACGTTTATTGAGCTGTCTAATATCGATGCAGAATCGAATTGACCCATCTTTCTTCTTAATAAGTACGACTGGGGATGAAAATGGGGCGCTTGAATGTTCGATGACACCCAATTTCAACATGTCTTTCACCTCCTCATCAACAAATGATCGGGAGTGAAATGGAATGGGATACCCCTTAATTCTAATTGGTTCCCCTGATGTGAGTACAATATCATGTTGCCCTCCATCTGTCTGCCCCGGGTTTTCGGACAAGACATCACTGAAATCCGAGAGTAAACTACCCATCTCTCGTTGCTGCTCAACACTAAGCATGCCTGATATGTCTACGTCGGCTGCTGTTTCCTTACCTACACTAGTTGGAAAATACATGGGACTAGTGTCCTCACTACTGTCTTCCTCACTATCCTCAATAACTGCAACATTAACTACAGTTAACACCCCTTGTTGCACATTATCGGTTCTACTGATATACTCTTTCAGCATATTCGCATGAAAGGTCTTTAACTTTCCGTTTATCTCGATACGGTAATCCATAGTGTTCACTATCCATCTAACGTAAAACGGACCTTTCCATTGTAATAGCAACATGTTATTGTCGGTCGGGAGTAACAGTAACACCTGGTCATCCATCTTAAATTTCCTAGCTATAGCTTTCTGGTCATAGTACCGTTTGTACTTTGTACTTGCCTTAACTAACTGACTTTGAGCTATTTTACAAGTCTCCTCTAGTTTCTACTTCAGATCTAAAACATACTGTTATGTAGTCTTAACCTCATCACTATCTACTTCAGTTGCCCACATCTCTCTAAGAATCCTCATTGGACCTCTAACTGATCTACCGTACAATAACTCAAACGGAGAAAATCCTAAACTCTCTTGTGGAACCTCTCTAAATGCAAACAATAAAGCATTGAGATACTTGTCCCAATATTTGGGTCTCTCTGTACACATACGCCGTAACATTTGCTTTAACGTCCCGTTAAATCGTTCGACTAACCCGTTACACATAGGGTGATATGGTGTTGTCATGATTTGACGCAAAGACAATAACCTGCTTACTTCAGCCATAAGTTCTGACGTAAACTGTGACCCACAATCAGTCAGCATTTACTCTGGCACACCTAGCCTACTGAACATATCAACTAATGCCTCAGCTACTCTCTCAGTTTCAATTGAGGGCAATGCTACTGCCTCCGGATACCTAGTTGCATAGTCTACCATGGTTAAAATGTACCTATTTTTCCTATCCGACACTAGAAAAATTGGTCGAACTATGTCTACGGCTACCCGCTTTAATGGTGTATCTATCAGTGGCATCTGACCTAAATGTACTTTGGTCACTCGACCTTTTGGTACTGTCCTTTGGCATACATCGCTGGACCTACAATACCAAGTTACATCTCCACTAACGCCTGGCCAATACAATTCTGCCAATACTCTATCTGACGTTTTCTTTACGCCTAAATGACCTCCCATAATCGACTCATGAGCTACCTTAAGCACTGTCGTTCTATACTGGGTAGGTACCACTAATTGGTGAAACTGTTTACTACCACTATCTTCAAATTCTCTGTACAATAACCTATTCTTATGTACAAATTTATAACTACCGGACCCTTTACACTTCTTCACTACACCATCCTTGGCCTTCCCTTTACAAGGACCTAATGACTCGTCTTGAGTTTGTGCTTCTATAAACTCCGCTTTGGATATGTCACCTACGGCTGCAGGAACCTTTAATTTTCTATAAGCCTGAGCTTGCTTCTAAACCTGCGCTCTAGTCTCTACTGCATTACTTATGCTACTTCTAAAATCGGACATTACCGGAAGTACTGAACCTTCTATGTTCCCCATCGTTAAATCATACATCGGGTCGTCCATACATAGTGCCTCTGTAGTCCCTTTAAAGAAAGGTGTATCTACATCTATTCTCGCTATTGGCACGTGCTCTACCGATTTATTTAACAACATACACGGTGACTGTTTACCTACCAACTGGTCATCCGTAACTAAACTACGCCTAACTACCACACCTGTACAACCTGTATCCCTCATTACAATTACGTCCGTGCCATTCACTCTACCATCTGTCGTTGGAAGATTTGCATACGGAAAGAGACATGTTCCGATCTTCGCCATTACGCCATCCGATTTAACACAACAGCTACTACTCTCGGTTTTAATAACCGAACTATTACTGCCTCTGCCTCTACCTCTACCTCGGTTTTGACCACTTCTCCCTCTACCGAAATTCCATGGGTTGTTAAAACCTTGGTTCTGACTCCCTACATTGTTGTCCATTCTACTATTGTCACTAAAATTGTCTACGACAGCGGACACTTTCACCGCTTTCCTACCCTCATGTGAAGCATGATTCCCATTACAGTGACGACAACGAATAAAAGGTCTACCTATGTTACCACTATTGCTACCTCCTCTAGCACCCATCGAACTACCTCCACCTCTATAGTTTCCACTCTGGCCTTTCTGTTTATGACTATGATCGTCCCCTTGCCTATCTCTAAAAGTTCTGTCTTTCGACACAACATTATGAGCTCCACCTCTAGCCTCGGCAAACTGATCTGCTTGTGTTGCCATTTCATCTACACTAGTTAGTTTTCTTTCTTTTAGAAATAAGAACAGATCTCTACTACAAACATTGAATAGCTGGTCCCGAAACAAGAAATCTATAAGGCCTTGATAAGTCTGCGTTACCTTCCCTAACTCTAACCATCTATCTAAGTAATTTCTAGATCTACTAATGAACTGAATAAATGACTCGCCTTTCTCAGGCAAGCAAGCTCTAAACCGCTTTCTAAAACCTTCTTCAGTTAACTCAAATCTCTTTAAAAAAGCATCCTTTAACTTATCACAGTCAAGAGCATCTACACTAGGTAATCTAGAAAATACATCTAAGGCATTGCCTCTCAATAACGCACTTAAATGAACTGCCCACTTATCTTTGGTCCATTCCTGTAACTCAGCATAACGTTCGAACCGTAACAAGTAACTGTCCATGTTATCTTTGTCAGCATCAAAGTATGGTAACTTCGAACCTTTTAACTTCCCAGAATAACTATCTTTCCCTTCAGTTTTACTGTCCTTACTATGCGTCTTAGCTGCTTCCAACTCTAAAGCTAACTTATGATCAAACTCTGATTTCTCCCTCTCCATCATTGACTTAGCCTTCGCTAGTCTACCATCTGTTTCGAACCTCTCATGTTCTAACTGCCGTGCTAATTCTACCTCCTCTTTAGCTAATCTACTTTCATCATCTCGCTTCCCTTTAGCGAAACTACCTTCTAATTCTAACTTCTCTTTATCATCATCTCGCTTCTCTTCAGCTAATCTACTTTCTAATTCTACCTTCTCTTTAGCTAATCTACTTTCCACTTCTAACCTATCTTTCTCAGCATCTAGCTTCTCTTTACTAGTCTACTTTCTTCATCTCTTTCCTGCTTTGTTAATTCTCTTTCCTTAAGTCTAAATTCCCTTTCCCTAGCCTGTTCGTCTTTAACAAAGGTTCTAAGCTCCTCTCCAGCATACCCTAAGTCCTTACCCATCTCCGTAAGTTCCTTTACGGACGTCATGGTTATAGACATTGTGGACTACTAACTACAATAATTACAATACACAAGTCACTAATACTTCTATACTACTAACTACTAATGGTAAGTCACTGTGTCCTCAGTAAATACCTGGGCATCATCATAGGACAAGTTACATACACATTTGTACTAGCGCTAACTACTAACGGTTATGTATAGATAGCATCTAGCTTCCACAAAACATATACACTACATATAATATCTATATTTGATATTGGACATAAACCTTAAACAATCATAGAAATGTGTATAACATGTACATGATTATTTACTTCTCCCATCAATATAAGTATACTCGAGTGTCACAACATGAGTAGAACGTCTTGTTCGCCAACCTAATTGGATACTATTTGTATATCAAGGGAGGTAAAAACAAACACCCAAATTATTGAGCAAAAGTGCCTCAGACCCAATCGTGTAGACCACTGCGACCTCGCGCCAAGGAAAGAACGTACAAAACAACAGTTTGGACTCACCCTACCCTTGTCGTGTCTTGACTTGTCTTCCAAACTGTGGCCGTGATCGTCGACAGTCGCCTTGATGGATCAGATGGTGGTACACAATTCTAAAATAATAAGTATAGAATTAGTATATCATAATAAAGATCACTTATTGATTCTTTTCCTCCGTAGTCGCCCAAAATCCCACTACTCTGAAAACCAGTTGTCACAGGATGACCTTAATGGTTGGGATACCTCAGGAAAGAATCAATGACGGTGAATGCATTTACATAAGTTTAATGCAACTTTTAAAATATGTTTAATATATATACAATTATCTAAAAAAACAAGCGAATACACAAATGAACTATGAAAAGAATGTTCTCATGAACGTTTAAGACGTTCGTAGTATTGTTATAAATACTGAATGTATAAGACACTAAAGTGTTGCTAAAGCTATAACAATGTTGATCTATGATCTAGCGCGATAACTGTGATGCGCGAGAGCTCATGAAGATGATGATGCGCGAATTCAATGGATGATTGTCATCAACTGCCTTCTGTAAGGGTTGATGACGCGATGTAATGATGGTTAACCTCCACTGAGATTGTGGGTGATGTTTCTCCAGTGAGGAATGATAACGAGCCCACCTTGTGTCCCGGGGGTTGTCGCTAGTAAAACCTGGCCATGCTGCGCAGGTACGGGGACCGTCTCCACCGCTCGTTACGTTATCCGTGGACGCTTAGCTCCACTCCGGAATATCCAAACCTGGATGGCTTATCTCCAACCCTGGATGGCTTACTCCAACCCTGGATGGCTTACTCCAACCCTGGATGGCTTAAGCACATGTTCCTGTGAATTTTGCCGTCCAATCTCTGTTCCAACAAAGTAACTATCGACCATCCCGGCAAGAACTAGAAGACAATGGGTTTTATAACAAACATTACGCCCAAACCATTAGTTCCCCCGTTCAGTTCGTGACAAACGTGGCTAAATCTGCAGTATTGAATCTACACGAGAGGCCCTTTATACAAGTTTGCCGTTTAAGGAAGATAGACCTATACGTTTACATGCATTAGCACAAAACTAAACTTATGACACGGCCTCTCTGGCGGCCACTTAAAATGTGCACGCTTTTACGTGTTACATGAATAGATCATGAATATTGTGAATTTGTGTCAACTTGAACAATAGATTAGGGTGTAACTGATAACTTACAAGAGCTATGTACGACCAATACGCTCTACCCGTGACATTTTGTGACAATCTTTTTATATTTCTTTATATTATCAGGATTTTATAACGGATATTTCGAAACACGCTTGAAAAATGCGATAACCTGTTAATTGTCATACCCCAGCCAACCCTGTTTTACCTTCTTGGAGAAGGGGTTGGATGGGGTATGAAAGTTAATACTCGGACCATGATTAAGTGACCATTAAAATAAACCCCGAGGGGCATTTAATTTAGTACGCTGATTACAATGATTGATAAATAACACAATCATGACAACCCGAGCACGTACTTGATAAATAACACAATCATGACAACCCGAGCACGTACTTGATAGATAACACAATCATGACAACCCGAGCACGTACTTGATAAATAACACAATCATGACAACCCGAGCACGCACTTGATAAATAACACAATCATGACAACCCGAGCACGTACTTGATAAATAACACAATCATGACAACCCGAGCACGCACTTGATAAATAACACAATCATGACAACCCGAGCACGTACTTGATAAATAACACAATCATGACAACCGAGCACGTACTTGATAAATAACACAATCATGACAACCGAGCACGTACTTGATAAATAACACAATCATGACAACCGAGCACGTACTTGATAAATAACACAATCATGACAAACCGAGCACGTACTTGATAAAAAACACAATCATGACAACCAGAGCACGTACTTGCTAAATAACAAAATCACGACAACCCGAGCACGTACTTGATAAATAACACAATCATGACAACCGAGCACGTACTTGATAAATAACACAATCATGACAACCCGAGCACGTACACCGAGCAGAGAAGTTCACCTTCACTCTTAAACTACAACCACATCAGTAATTTTATAACACTTTTAATGACGTATTAAACTTATTTCTGCTTTTAAAAATACTGCATTAAATAAGTGCCTTCAGAATGTTTATATTTAATTAAATTCTCTCGATAATACATGGCAAGGACTTTTCTTCATTTTGTTCGAACAGAGCACATCATGATGAATTAATATCTAAAAAGACATCAATTTTATATTACTTTTGTTTGAATTAAATTAATGTTTAATTATTGTTTGTTTCAAACATCTTTTTAACAGATCACAGTTACTCGGTAGGTGTGACACGGTTTTCCAATTGGAAGGTAGGGAGCTGCGGAGGAAAGGAGGGGCGAGGGTAATTTTATTTTGGGCATACAAACAAGTTGTTATTGTGCAATGTACATCATGAAAAGTATCACAGTAACGTTATTCTAGTTTATATTCTTTCACTGACACTTAAACGAAGCATGACTCTTTTCATTGTAGCTGACGAAAAGTGCATCAAAAATTGTCATCAACAGAGCTTTTCGACGCGTTTATTTTCTCTTATTTTTTATAAAACCAAAGCTGCGTGAAGTTTGATCAAAATACGACATACGACATATTTTTTTAAATGTCGTTCAATAAGACATACACCATTCGACATACAACATTCGACATACGACATTTAAAAACATCGTTCAAAGCTAATGTCGTTTCACGCGACATACAGCATTCAACATACAACATTCGACATTCGACATACAACATTCAACATTCGACAAACATCAGTTTTAAAGTGAATGTCGTTTCACGCGACATACACCATTCAACATGTAAACAACATTCAGATTTTATGTTGTTTTTGAATGTCGTATGTCGAATGATGTATGTCGAATATTATATGTCGCGTGAAATCACATTCATTTTGAAGGATGCTTTTGAATGTTGTATGTCGAATGTTGTATGTCACGTCAAAAACATTCACCTTTTATGTTGTTTTTAATGTCGTATTTAGAATGTTGTATGTCTAATGTTGTATGTTGCGGGAAAAACGATCTATTAAAAATGATATTTGTCGAATGTCAAATGTTGTATGTCGAATGTTGTATGTCACGTGAAACTACATTCACCATTTATGTTGTTTTTGAATGTCGTATGTCGAATAGTTGTATGTCGAATGTTGTATGACACGTGAACAACATTCACTTTAAAACTGATGTTAGTCGAATGTTGTATGTCGAATGTTGTATGTCACGAATATTGTATATCTCTTGAACGACCTTCACTTTAAAACGGATGTTTGTCGAATGTTGTATGTTGAATGTCGTATGTCGAATGTTGTATGTCGAATGTTGTATTTCGCCCGAAGCGACATTCACTTTGAAAGATGTTTTTGAATATCGTATGTCGAATGTTGTATGTCTTACTGAATGATATTTAAAAAAATTAATGTCGTATGTCGTATGCTGAGCCAACTTAAAACCACACCATTTTATTGTGGGCATACCTATAATTTGAAATGTTGGCACATATATGATGAAACATTATAGTAACTGCTATTCTTGTTTATATTCTTTCAATCATTACGTGGTCCCACCTTAGTTCCATTGAGCGATGGGAAAGCTTATATAAGCAGGACTTTTATAACGGATATTTCGACAATAAAACATGTTGAAAAATATTTTTTACTGAAACAAAAATGCAATAACCTGTTTAAAATTACCTATTACATGTTTTAATTTTACAATATGCAAACCTTTTAAGCCGAAATTAAGGTTTTATTTCATACCCCAGCCAACTCCGTTAGCGCTTCTTGGGGAAGGGGTTAGATGGGTTATGAAAGTTAATACTCTGATCACGTAATGGACACTTTTACGTTGCAGGATATTTTCATAACTTTGAGATAAGTGTATCACTAATTGTTATCAACATTTCTTTTCGATGCGTTTATTTTTTATTATCAAATCAGTTTTTATTTCGGGAATACCAGTAATTTGAAACTGTGGCACCTACATGGTGAAAGATTATTACAGTAATAAAATGATATTCTTGTTTACAGTTTTCTAATGACACTTTAACGAAGCATGACTCTTTGTATGCTATCTTGCGATCAGTGTATCACACATTTTCATTAACAGTGCAATTTAATTGTTGCAACCAGTGCATTTTGTTTTTGTTTTTTATGTAATAATTAATGTTTCTATAAGATTATCAATAAAGGCCTAACAAACCATCACTCACCAAGTAAAGCTAGTACGAACCAACGACACAAATAGGTTGTATAGAAACCATAGAATCCAAACAAAATGGAACCGTAGGTTCGTACACAAGTGACAGGATTCCAAATTCATAGTCACTATCATGAATCCCACTTCAGTAAACAAACCATAACACCAGCTTCAGTGCCGTCGTCATGAAAACAGCTTACGTGTTAACTTTATGATTGCAACATTAGTGACGCCATAATAACTCCAATTTCAGGTTCGCCATTATGACTCTAGGTATAATATCCCCATCATGACTACAACTTCAGAGTCTTCATCATGAATCCAACTTCAGTGTCGCCAACATGATTTCAAGAAATATAAAAAGATCGGACAGGGAAAGTAGCATTCAAGGAGGACAGTAAACCACAAAACACAGAAACAAACACGCAAACAGACAAACAAGAAGGCAAAAGCAATAATAAATGCAAACGACATCACAAACACAAAAAGGGGTGCTTCAAGTTCACTGTCGTCATCATGACTCCAACTCCAGTGTCGTCATCACGACCCGAGATTCAGTGTCGCCATCATTTATCGTGTCGATCTGCACAATTCTGCCGAGAAACAGGGTGCCTGAGATAAAACCTTATCTCGGCAGTTACGTTCCGATCCCGTCAGGTGCACTTCTTTTGATGACGTCAGTACCTCTTTTGATGACGTCAGAGTATATTTGATGACGTCTGGGTTTGAACGGGAAAAATGTGGAAAAAATGGTGAAAAAGGTAAATGAAATGATTTTAAACGATCAACATGATAAATAGAATATCATGTTAGTGCCTGATTGTATCCAGTTTATCAGGTTCGGCTCGGAAAAAAAAGCCCTCCGCACAGCCTCACCTGATAAACTGGATAGGATCAGGCACTAACATGATATTCTCTATATCCCAAGCTACCGTGTCGCCATCATGACTCCAGCTTCAGTGTTGCCATTATGACTCTAGCATCAGTGTTGCCACCATTACTCAATCTTCAGTGTCGTAATCATGCATCCAGCTTCAGTGAGGCCATCATGACTCCAGCGTCAGTTTTCACCATCATGACTCCAGCTACTGTGTCACCATTATGACTCCAGATTCACTGTCGCCATCTATACTCCAGGTTCAGTGTCGTCATCATCACTTCAATTTCAGTGTCGCCATCATGATTCCAACCTTAGGGTCGCCATCATGACTCCAGCTTCACCGTCGCCATCTCCTCTCCAGCTTCAGTGTTGCCATCATGACTAAAGCTTCATTGTCGTCATCATAACTCCAGCTTTATTGTCGTCATCATGACTCCAGCTTCATTGTCGTCATCAAGACTCCAGCTTCATTGTCGTCATCATGACTCCAGCTTTATTGTCGTCATCATCAATCCAGCTTTATTGTCGTCATCATGACTCTAACATCAGGGTCACCATCATGCCCACACCTACATCTCCACCAGCATGACACCAACATCAGTGTCGATATCATGATTCCAGCTTAAGTGTGGTAATTATGACTCAAGCTTCAGTGTTTCATCATGGCTCCAACTTCAATGTCACCATCATGACTCCAACAGCAGTGTCGCCAACATGGGTCTAGCTTCAGTGTCTCCATCATGACTCCTGCTTCAGTATAGCCATCATGACCCCAACTTCAGTGTGTCAGTCATTACTCCATCTTCAGTGTCTCCATGACTCCATTTAAAGTGTCACGATCATGACACTAGCTTCATTGTCGTCATCAGCACACCTACTTCAGTGCCTCCAATATGACTCCAGTTACTGTGTCACGATCATAACACTAGCTTCATTGTCGGCATCATCACTCCCAATTCAGTGTCGACATCATCACTCCAGCTACAGTTTCACCATCATGACTCCAACTTCAATGCCACCAACCATCATGACCACAACTTCAGTGTCACCATCATAACACGAGCTTCAGCGACGCTATCATGACTCTAACTTCAGTGTCGCCATCATGACTCCATCTTCAGTGTCGCCGTCATCACTCCAGCTTCAGTGTCGCAATCATGATTAAACGTCAGTGTCGCCATCATGACACCAGCTTCAGTGTCCTCATCATCACTCCAACTTCAGTGTCGCCATCATCATGACTTAAGCTACTGTGTAAGTATCATGATTCCAACATCAATGTCGCCATCATGACACCTGCTTCAGTGTCGTCATCACGACTCCAACTTCAGGTTTCGTCATCATCACTCCAAATTCAGTATCGCCGTCCTGACGTCATCTACAGTTTCACCATCATGATTTCAAACTCAACGTCGCTATCATGACTCCAGTATTAGTGTCGTCATCATCACTCCAACTTCGGTGTCGCCATCATGACTCCAGTTACAGTTTCATCATCTCCAGTGCCATCTTCAATGTCTCCATCATGACTCCAGTTGCAGTGTCGCCATCATGACTCGCGATTCAGTGTTGCCATCTTGCCTCCAGCGTCAGTATCGCCATCATGACTCTAGCTACGGTGTCGCCATCATGACTCAACATTAGTGTCGACATCTCACCCCGAAGTCAGTGTCGCCTTCAGGACTCCATCAACAGTGTCGCCATCATGCTTCCAGCTTCATTGTCGTCATCAAAACTCCAACTTCAGTGTCGTCATCATGACTTGAGCTGCACTTTCAACATCATGACGCCAACTTCAAAGTAGTCATCAATGCCTACAGCTTCGGTGTTGCCATCATGACTCCAGCTGCGGTGTCTCCGTCATGTGTCTGGCTTCAGTGTCGCCATATGACTCCAGCATCAGTGCCGCCATCATCAGTCCAGCATCAGTGTCATATACATGATTCCATCGTTAGTGTCGCCTTCATGACTTCAACGGTAGAGTCGCAATCATGACTACAGGTTTAGTGTTGCCATCAGGACTCCGGCAGCAGTGTCGCCGTAATTTGTCTAGCTTCAGTGTCGCCATCATGACTCCAGCATTAGTGTCGTCATCATGACTCCAGCATCAGTGTCGCCATCATGACTTCAGCACCAGTGTCTTCATCATAACTCCAGCTTCTGTGCCGTCATCATGACTCCAGCTACAGTGTCGCTATCATGAATCCAGCTACAGTGTCGCCATCATGACTCCAACTTCAGTGTTGGCAGAATGATTTCAGCTACAGTGTCACCATTATGATTCAACTTCAATGTCGTCATCATGACTTCAGCTGCAGTGTCGCCATCATGAATCCAACTTCAGTGTCGTCATCATGACTATAGTTTCAATGTCGCCACCATGACTCTATCTTCAGTGCCACCATCATGTCTCCAGCTTTAGTGTCGCCATCATGACTCCAGCTACAGTTTCACCATCATGACGAATACAACTTCAATGTCACCACCATGACTCCAGCTTCAGTGTTGCCATCATGTCTCCAGCTACAATGTCGCCATCACGACTTAAGATTCAGTGTCGCCATTATGATTCCAGTAACAATGTCGCCATCAGGACTCCTTCCTCAGGGTCGCCACCATGACTCTAGCGTCAGTGTCGCCATCATGACTCCAACTTCAGTGTCGCCATCATAACTCCAGCTTCAGTTTCGCCTTCATGACTCAAACTACAGTGTCGCAATCATGACTCCAGCATTAGTGTCGTCAACATTACTCAAAATTCTTTGTCGCCACCATGACTCCCGATACAGTATCACCATCATGACTCCAACTTCAATAAATCAATCATGAACCTAGCTGCAGTGTCGCCTTCATAACTCCAGCATCATCGTCGCCATCATGAGTTCAGCTTCAGTGTCGCCATCGTGACCCCAAATCCAGTGTCTCCATCATGAGTTCAGCTTCAGTGTCGCCATCGTGACTCCAAATTCAGTGTCTCCATCCTGACTCTAGTTTCAGTGTCGCCACCATGACCACAATTTCAATGTCACCATCATGACTGAAACTTCAGTGTCGCCATCATGACTCCAACTTCAGTGTCGCCATCATGACTCTAAATTCAGTGTCGCCACCATGATCCCAGCTTCTGTTACACCAACATGACTTAAACTTCAATGTCGCGATCATGACTCCAGCTACAATGTCGTCATCATGACTCCAGCTTCAGTTTCGCCACAATGACTCCAACTTCAGTGTCGCCAACTTGAATACAACTTAGTGTCGCCATCATGACTCTAGCGTCAGTGTGGCCACAATGACCCCAACTTCAGTTTCATCATCATGATTCCAGCTACTGTGTCGCCATCAGCACTCCATCATCAGTGCCTTCCACTGTCGCCATCATGTCTCCAACTTCTGTGGCAGCAGTTTCTCCAAGTGTCGACTGTCCATCCCAAAGCATTAATTCAGATGGTCCATCACTAAACACCAATTCAGAGGGCCCACCCTACATACAAGTTCAGTTGGTTCCCACAAACATACCAATACAGAATTCAGACATTCCACCTCACACGCCAATTTAGATGGTCCACACTCACAAACCAGTTGGGACGGTTCACACTAGATGGTCCACTCTCACAAACCCATTCAGGCGGTCCACACTCAAACACCCATTCAGACGCTCCATACTCACACACCCATTCAGACGGTCCAGACTCACAAACCCATTCAGACGGTCCACACTCACACACCAGTTCAGACGGTCTACTCTCACAAACCCATTCAGGCGGTCCACACTCAAACACCCATTTAGACGGTCCATACTCACACACCCATACAGATGGTTAACACTCACACACCCATTCAGAAAATCTATACTCACACACCCATTCAGACGGTCCACCCGCACATACAAAGTCAACGGTCCACATGTGCACACCATTTCGGACGATCCAGACTCACAAACCAATTCAGACTGCCCGCACACACACACCAATTCAGACGGTCCACACTCACACACTAATTCAGACGTTCCGCACTAACACATACTAATTCAGACCATCCACACCCAGACACTATTTAAGAGTTTCCACACTCACACACCAATTCTGACGGTTCACACTCACAAACCATTTCTGGCGGTGCATACTCACACACCAATTCGAACGGTACACACATACCAATTCGGACGGTGCACACTCGCACACCAATTCGGACGATGCACACTCACATGCTAATTCGGACGGTGCACACTCACACACTAACATGACTTCCATATAGATGTACATCTCCTGTTTTTCTCTTCTTCATAACCCGCACACCCTCGCCCAGAATCTTTCCTTCTTGACACTCTTTCTTCTTTCGGATCCCAATATTTCTTTATCTTTTAAAGCCCTACAAACCTGAACAGCTATTTAATTTGTCATGCAGATGCGACATTAATTGTGAAATTATTATTATAATTTATTTTGAAGTTTGCGAAGGTAAATAGGGTATTTACTCAATCATAACGCAGCCAATTCATAATGTGCGTTAGAAAGGATCTTCGTGGACAGTAGTAGGAATTGACAGTAGCATACAGGCAATGCGATAATCCTCTCGGAGAGACGTTGTCCGATACATAATTGTGTCCGATGTTGTATTTGTTGCATGTTTGTGATGCATTTTAATGCACCTGTTTATGATCGTTTTTGCATGTCATGCATTCATATGCCCTGAATTATTATGCTTTGATGAAACACGTATTTTCCAATTAAGACATTTGTCTTATATTTTGTTTGGTTTAGGGAAATTGGTACGCACAGAAGTCACGTCAAAGACGATAAACACGCACTTTGCTTGTAAAGTATGGTGTGCATGGTTACACGTCATTCGCTTAAAAGAAGTCCATTATGCAATCCATTTGTCCGTTACATATTTTGCATCATTGCAGACATTGATCCGAGTATTCATTGCAAATTATTAAGGTCGACTAAGATAACTTCAAAAGGTAGTTAATTACGAGTTTCCGATATCTTAGCAGTGCACGAACAGCTGGAAGAAAAAAGAAAAATAACTAATTAATATATTACACAGGGTGCACGCACCAGTTCTTTAACAGTTAGTCACAAAATATAGAATCAAACCCAGTCCATTATCGTCTCTGCGAGAGTCAGTCTGTTTACACATGGTCACACATCCCATCACGTCTCCGTCCAATTTAATATGTAAGGCACACTTGCCAGTAATGTCTCTGATAGATTCAATCTGTTTACAATAAGCACACTTACCAGTACGTCTCTGTTAGATTCAATGTGTAAGGCACACTTGCCAGTAATGTCTCTGCCAGATTCCATCTGTTTACAATAGGCACACTTTCCATTACGTCTCTATTAGATTCAATGTGTAAAGAAATATGAAAATATCGGACAGGGAAAGTAGCATTCAAGGAGGACAGTCAACCACAAAACACAGAAACAAACACGCAAACAAACAGACAAACAAAAGTAATATTAAATGCAAACGGGTCCACAGCCAGTCCGGTCATCGTACAATTAAATAGGAAAGCATAGTGGCGAACTGTAAAAGAGTCCACCACCAAGCATGCAGTACATTGCAAAATGATAGCGTCGCAGAAGAGTTGTTAAATTACTTTTATATTTGGAAAGAAGATCAGAGTAATACAATGTTGCAAAGGTTTTACGAAGTTTATGGTAACGGTAACCCTGATTGAGTAGCTTTTTAGTTATACAAAGATTACAAATATTAAAGTCCTCAACTCGAGTAAAATCTCTTGAAAAACGAATAAGTTGAGACGCATACACCCCATAAGAAGTTGCTCGGGGAACATCCCCATCTAAGTGGGGATAATTAACAATGTCAAAATTAAAATCATCTCTCTTGTAATAGATCTTGTTAATTATTTCACCATTTTCAATCGAGAGATCTAAATCAAGAAGAGAAGCGTTATTATCAGATATATTAGCTTTGTTAAGCTGAAGTTCTTTAGGATAACTATTATTAACCATAGTTGAAAAGAAATGGTTGTCAATGTTCAATATGTCATACAGATACCTAGAGGTGTCATTAAAAGCTTCAATAACACCTGCCTGGGTATCTGGTGACAGACTCAACATGAAATCTCTTTCATAGCAAAATAAAAACAAATCTGCGACAATTGGTGCACAGTTCGTACATATAGGGATACCAGCAATTTGTCTATAAACGGTGGTTCCATACCTGACTAAATATTATCTAATAGGAAGATGAGTGCTTCACAAACTTCATAGCAAGTCCACATAGTATAATTGTCTAAACTGCCGTTATTAAAAAACGCTTTAATACTATTACATGCCAAAAATGCAGTATTTACTCTAGCGAATGTTTTTTGAATGAGAGAAATTAGCTTGTCTTTAATAAGGTGATGTGGTAAGGTTGTATATAGTGTAGAGAAGTCATAAGTGCTTATTGATGAAACTTGACCTTTATTAAAAATGTTATCAAGAACGTCTCCTGAATTTTCTATAGAAAATAAATTAATCCCAGAGTTTTCATAAGTTTTATCACAATTTAGTTTAATTTGATCTTTAACGGCAGTAAGACAAGAAGTTAAAAGTTTGGAGATATTTGTTGTGGTGCAGGCACTAGAATTCGAAATAAAGCGAGTTATACGGATTTTTTATCTAATTTAGGAATCCAGTACATAGTAGGTAGTTTATTTTGCTCACATTTTACACGATTTACACGTTTACACATGTAAGGCACACTTGCCAGTAATGTCTTTGTCAGATTCCATCTGTTTACAATAGGCACATTTGACATTACGTCTCTATTAAATTCAATGTGTAAGGCACATTTGCCATTACGTCTGTCAGATTCAATCTGTTTACTAACATCGGCACAACTGTCATTAAAGTAAGTCCTTGCCAGACTCAGTCTTTTTATACATCGGCAAATTGATAGTGTTAGGAGGAGCTTTAAATGTACTCGTATATGAAACGCATTATCATAACAAATTTATATAAAAATAATACGAACTTTCATAGAATAATATACCGAAAGATAAACGAAACGCATAATCAAAAACTTGCCTATACTACACTATTATATACACATAATTCCACGTAATGTTCCAGATATATCTCAACGTGTTTTGTACAAAAAGGGGCTACAGCTAATTACAGAAAGGACAGCTCTGTCATGTAGTAGACCTTTTAATCGCAGTATACTTTGTTACACAAAGTTCATAAATGTTGAAATTCGCTTGAAAAAGTCAAGCCATTTCAGTATTGTGCCTTAATGTCAAGAGATTGCAACATTTAAAACAAATATAAAAAGATCGGACAGGGAAAGTAGCATTCAAGGAGGACAGTCAACCACAAAACACAGAAACAAACATGGAAACAGACAAACAAGAAGGCAAAAGTAATAATAAAAGTAAACGACATCACAAACACAAAAGGGTTGACAATAGGGCTACCGCCTTGGAACGGTCAGTGGCAAAGTAGGCCACTGGGGATTTAAACCGGTTCTAGGGTGCACCAAACCTCACACTTACCCTACTGTCATCCCATTAAAACAGGACAGTGTAAATAAAGAAATCACAGCCATGATCTAATATCTAACCAACAAGGCAGCATCAATAGGCAATATAAGTAAAACACAAATATGCTCGTGTAAATATAATACAAAAAAACAATAGCCTAGAAAGCCACATTAAGGTACTCAATGACTTGGCAGAAGCCAGAGCAACAAGAGAATAAACCATTAAGGGCACGACAAGAAAGATCATGGACAAACATCAAACGCCACCGTCCCAATGGGCTTTAAGTAGGCGTCATCATAGGGTCCACAGCCTGTCCGGTCATCGTACAATTAAAGAGGAAAGCATAGTGGCGAACTGTAAAAGGGTCCACCACCAAGCATGCAGTACGTTGCAAAATGATAGGGCCATAACCTCTTTTGATAAACTTTTTAACAAGTTTAACAAAGATAGTATGAAAGTGATCATGACCAAGAATCTTACGAAGTTTATAAATCATATCACCATAGAAGTCAGATTGTGATAGTCCTTGTCGCAGAAGAGTTGTTAAATTACTTTTATATTTGGAAAGAAGATCAGCGTTACGATAATAACATTTTGCAAAGGTTTTACGAAGTTTATGGTAACGGTAACCCTGATTGAGTAACTTTTTAGTTAAACAAAGATTACGAATATGAAAGTTCTCAACTCGAGTACAAGGTCTAGAAAAACGAATAAGTTGAGACACATACCACCCCATAAGAAGTTGCTCTTGGAACATCCCCATCCAAGTTGGGATAATTAACAATGTCAAAATTAAAATCATCTCTCTTGTCATAGATTTTGCGAATTATTTTACCATTTTCAATCGAGAGATCTAAATCAAGAAAAGAAGCGTTATAATCAGATATATTAGCTTTGTTAAGCTGAAGTTCTTTAGGATAAATATAATTAACCATAGTTAGAAAGAAAGGGTTGGCAATGTTCGATATGTCATTCAGATAACGAGAGGTGTCATTAAAGGCTTCAATAACATCTGCCTGGTATCTGGTGAAAGACTCAACATGAAATCCCTTTCATAGCAAAATAAGAACAAACCTGCGACAAGTGGTGCACAGTTCGTACCCATAGGGATACCAACACTTTGTCTATAAACGGTGGTTCCATACCTGACGAAAATATTATCTAATAGGAAGATGAGTGCTTCACAAACTTCTTAGCAAGTCCACATAGTATAATTGTCTAAACTACCGTTAGTTAAAAACGCTTTTATATTATTACATGCCAAAAATGTAGTATTTTCTCTAGCGAATGTTTTTTGAATAAAAGAAATTAGCTTGTCTTTAATAAGGTGATGTGGTAAGGTTGTATATAGTGTAGAGGTCATAAGTGCTTATTGATGAAACTTGACCGTTATTGAAAATTTTATCAAGAACGTCTCCTCAATTTTTTATAGACCAAAATAAATTAATCCCAGACTTTTCATAAGTTTTATCACATTACAGTTTAACGTGATCTTTAACGGCAGTAAGACAAGAAGTTAAAAGTTTGGAGATGTTTGTTGTGGTGCTGGCACTAGAATTCGAAATAAAGAGAGCCTTATATGGATTTTTATGTAATTTAGGAATCCAGTACATACATGTAGTAGGCAGTTTATTTTGCTTATCGTTTACACCAGCCTTGAAAGTAGTGCACCGAGTGATATGTACGGAAACAACATCATCCTCAGTAGGATTAACTGAAGTATACGAATTGGTGCTACCGAGTTCCAGAGATAAAACATTGACGTAATGTAGGCGTCAAACAATAATTACATTATTAGCTGCTTTATCTGCAGGAACTGAAACAAATTTATTATGAAATTCCTGAATTCCCGATTTTAAATTACGAAAGGAAAACCTAGGTCTCGGAGGAAGTAAAGAGGGGTTAGCATTATACAACTTAATACGTGTATCTTTAATTTTCAGAATTGACTTTTTCCAAATTGAAAGTGAGTTTGGGACCACATGTTCTCTACGACACCATTTGATACTAAAATCTTCAATGGAGTGGGCGATATGGGCATGACAGGCATTAAAATCAATAGTTGAAGGTAATCTATATTTAGGACCTTTCGGAAACAAATGCCGAATACGTTTATCAATAATATCAAAATTACTAGTGATGACATGACCTGCTGAAGCATAGCAAAATGTTGATGTGTTGCATACACATTCCTTAGGAGTATTATGTACTATATCAAGGTCAGAAACTATTTTGTTGTAGTTGAAAATAATATTTCTAATAGGCTTTTTATACTTATAACAAATTACAGGACTTTCGGAATTTTTGAAATATTTTGGGATAGAATCAACTACATGAGTATCTCGAAAAATACTAGGCATGTCAATGAAATCAATACCTTTATTAATATATAGTAGTTTTAGAAAATCCCTGACGTGATCAGACTCCTTGTCAATATGGGGTCGGAGAACATGTTGTGTAGCTTTGAACTATGGAAGCTTTGAACTATGGAAGCAGTGTTATACAAGGGATCTGTACGAATGAAAAATTTGTCGGCTTCCTCGTCGATCAACTTTAGTGATGAAATGGACAGTGAGGTAAGCCGTGAAAGCATAGAGTGCTTTCCAGACTGTTTAAAATAGTATGTAAATCAGCGACAGAAATAATTACACGAGATTTACGTTTGATGTTACCATTACGTCTAAGACCATGAGACCTAGATTTACGCTTTCGAATAGAAAATATAGAAAAAATGTCAATATTAGGATCTTTAGAAATATGTCCTTTTTGATAAATATTGTCATTAAGGCCGAGTGGATAAGGTGTCTGTAAGTTATTCATCCACTTAAGTTCTGCAATATGTCTAGCTTTTATTTTAAAGCTTTTAGTAGCATCATTCTCAAAAAATATATATTCAACCGGTTGAACAGTTACGTTATTAAAATTATGACCTGACTGACGAAAGGGTACAAGTAATTTCTTAACTTTTTAGGATTACTTGCATTATATTTGTGTTCACGAAATCGAACTTATAAGGATCGACCTGTTTGTCCAACATATTGTATACCGCAACTTGGTGCATTTCAAGTCAGAACATAAATGACGTAAGATGTACGTCAATCAACATTTGAAGCTAGACATACATTAAACAATCTACCATTAACAGCTGATTTAATGGTGGACTTGCAAGATAAATAATTGCAACAACTGCACCTCTTAGTATTGCACTTATTAATAGAGGGAAACACCTTGCGCCTTGGATGAACTAAATGATTTCTGAAAGGAGACTTTATATGGTATTTCCTCAAAATAGGTGATCGTAGAGGAGTAACGGAAACTTTTGAGCCATTATTAAAAATCCTAGTAATATTATTCGAAGGAACATGAAACGAGGTTGCCGAATGAAGATTTAAAGGTGTAAGGCGTACATATGGCTAAGTTCTAAGAAATGAAGAGTAATTTTGTGGAATTTGT
This sequence comes from Cyrtodaria siliqua, assembly GCA_037043455.1. Classification (NCBI taxonomy): domain Eukaryota; kingdom Metazoa; phylum Mollusca; class Bivalvia; order Adapedonta; family Hiatellidae; genus Cyrtodaria; species Cyrtodaria siliqua. Next base: position 13,536 of record JAWPHD010008980.1, on the reverse strand, counting down.
ATTGATGACGCAGAGTGTAACCGAAGAGGTGAGAGATTTATTTTTAAAGTTTTAACTAATAGACTCATAATTGTTAATTTGGAAAGTAATACCATTCTGCGAAAGCGAAATAAGTGCCAATTAGTATTTATTAGAGATACGAAATAAAATCGTAACAAAGATCCATAAGAAATAATATTAGTAAACTTACGGACTGTTAAAAGAGGTCCAAAACTCGACATCAGTGTCTAATACAAGATAATGAGAAAAGTTAAGGAAACCATACTAAAATGGGGCAAAATGTCGATAAGCACGAAACGTTCAACGCGGTATATGAAACACACGTGTTTACGGAAAAACTGGATCAATGAATGTCATACAATCCGTGTAGGATGTAAAATAACAATATTGATTAGATGTACGGGGAGACTTTTTACGGTCGCCACACGGCACAAACAACACTATTGTGCAATAGAAAGAAATATAAAAAGATCGGACAGGGAAAGTAGCATTCAAGAAGGACAGTCAACCACAAAACACAGAAACAAACACACAAACAGATAAACAAGAAGGCAAAAGCAATAATAAATGCAAACGACATCACAAACACAAAAGGGTTCCCAAAAACACGCAAAAGGACAAACATGAATGGCAATGTTAAAGAATAAAGGTATATAACGTCACAAACACAAAAAACGTTGACAATAGAGCTACCGTCTTGGTCAGTGGCAAAACAGGCCACTTGGGTGGGTGGGGGGGGGGGGGGTTGAAAACCAGGTTCTAGGGTGCACCAAAACTCACACTTACCCTACTGTCATCCCAATAAAACGGGACAGTGTAAATAAAGAAATTCCCGCCATGAACTATTCTCTAACCAACAAGGCAGCATTAAAAGGCAATATAAGTAAAACACAAAGATGCTCGTGTATATATAAATACAAAAAACACAAAAGCCGAGAAAGCCACAAAGAAAGTACGCAATGACTTAGCAGAAGCCAGAGCAACACAAGAATAAACCATTGAGGGCACGACAAGACAAGATTGCAGACAAACATCAAACGTCACTGTCCTTTTGGGCTTTAGGTAGACGTCATCATAGGGTCCACAGCCTGTCCGGTCATCGCACAATTAAAGAGGAAATCATAGTGGCGAACTGTAAAAGGGTCCACCATCAAGCATGCAGTGCGTTGCATAATAATAGGGTCATATATATACATAATTTCTTTGATAAACCTTTTAACGAGTTTAACAAAGATATGATGAAAGTGATCATGACCAAGGATCTTACGAAGTTTGTAAATCACATCACCATAGAAGTCAGGTTGTGATAGTTCTTATCGCAGAGGAGTTTTTTAAACATCGTTTTAAAGTGTTATTGTACTTAATATTAAGAGAGAATATCTGACTATATTAAAATAAACTGTACAAATGATATATAGGGTCCTATAGAAACCACAGCGTCCGAACGCAATGGCATCGTAGGTCCGCACTGTACTGCAAACAAGGACTTGACAATACAATGAAAGAGACAAAAAACAACAGAAAGGGTGGTGAAGACAGGGTTACCGACTTGGAACGGTCAGTAGGCAATAAAGCCTACTGGTAGGCTTTATATGCGCACAATTCTCGCTATTATCCTGTCTTCAGCTCCCAAATAGACAAGACAGTGTGAACAAAACTACATCCCATCAAAAGGAATTCTCTAACAATAAAGTCCACATCCAGAGAAACTAACTAAAGAAACACATACAAAATAATAAACATCGCAGGATGTATCCAGTATCGTACTGAGCAACCATAGTAGTTGCAGCTAAAGAGTAAACCAATCTAGGGTACGACCAGAAAACCCGAGGGACGAAAGCTCATGTACCATCCTCCCTTAGTTGGGGTTTCAGTAGGTACAATCATAGATTCCCAAGAAGTAGTCCAGTCATCGCACAAGTGACAATTGAAGTGACAATTGAAGCGTAATGATTGACTGTAGATGGGTCAATCACTAAACATGCAGTGCGCTGTAAAACCAAAGGGTTATATCCTTTTCTGACGTCCTTCCTGATTAAATTTGTAAAGCGGTCAGGAGACCCGTCAGACCCCTTTAACTTTCGAAGTTTATAGACCACATCTCCATAAAATGAGGGTTGTGATATGCATAGTCGCAGGAAGTGTTTAAGGTTGGTGTTGTACTGTTCCAGAAGACCCACACCTCGTTGCGGCGGTAGAATTTAGAGAAAGATCTAGCGTAGTTTGTGATAACGAAATCCCTGCTGAAGAAGTTTACTTGTAATAACTTGATTCTCGATCATTGAAGTCTATAATATCATTACACGCCTCTAGCAAATCGAATGAGCTTGGAGATTACACTCCGTATGAGGTAGCACGAGGTACATCTCCATCCAGGTGTGGATAGTTAACGATGTTAAAATTGAAATCATCTCTCTTATCATAGATTTTAGTATGAATACAATCATTTCAATAAAATTCGCGGTGTTAATAAAATAAGATGGTGTTTGCCACAAAGTATAGTAAAGCACATAAAATATAAATCCTCAAAATGTAAAAGATTTAAAATAATGATTAACGTAAATCAAAATATTAAAATGTCTAGATCTATACAACACTCTATAAGTTAACGACATACTGTTGAATTCATACGTGGTGTAATCGTTATCTCATACCTGCCTACCATCTAGATAACCATGATAATGATGATAACCATCTAGTATATGATTGCTCTTTGTACCTAGTAAGTTATATTACTCTTAGTTTCGTTTATACTATGTATTTTGTGTGCAAAATTATTATCATTTATGCATATTTTTAGTGTATCAGTGTACACTATCAAATACATTGTGTAATATGTAACCTGTATAAATAGGTGTATTAAGTACTGAAATATTAATTGTCAAAATTCTTGCCATTTCATCTGACTATGTTACAATATTTATGAAGAATTTCATTTATGGAGATATACTGATATTTAAATTATAATACGCATAAATAGACTGCTATTGAAACAACTACATCAGAGTGAATATGTAGTAGATCTAGGCTATTCACCACGGTACGGTAAATAAGACAGTATATAGGCATTTCTTAAGAGACGGTGAAGAATGTTTTATAATATTCCTTCCTATTTTCTTAATATATTCTAAACAGAAGGTCCGTCTTAATATTAAAAACGTTAACACATTCTGATGACCTTTAGGTTTAGGATAATTTTTTGTCATATATGTATTAACGCTTCTAGATAAAATGTCTATATCCCTATGGGTACGAACTATGCAGCTCATGTTGCAGATTCACCAGTACTCAGGCAGATGTTATTTTATGCTTCTATAGATTGATTTTGGTGCAGTATGGTCCTTGTATGATAAATTTCTTATTCGAATTTTATATCTACCTTAAATGACATCTCTCGGTATCTGGAAGACATACTAACATTTACAAACCCTTCTTTTCAACTATAGGTAACACTAGATTTCGCTAAAATAACGTCAAACTTAACAACGCTTACATTTCTGATACTGTTGCTTTTTCTCGATGTACATCTCTCTGTTGAAATTCAAAAATATGAAGGCTATCTTTCTACTAAAAATATTTTGTTTGAATATTTACTATATATATTTTGCTATTAAGTTGTGCATATTTCGTTACGGCTGTTTTTATTCTCTTTAAGATCACCTGTTTTAAAATTTAAATCTCTAAGGGTTGTAATATCCAAGAATGTATTGTTCTACCAATTCATGAACACTAATTATCATGTATTTTGATTTGTTTTCTTGTTTGCTCTGAGCTTCTGTTGAGGATTGATGAGCATAAAGCCTGGTTTAATCCCCCAGAGGCCTGCTTATGTTCACTAACCGTTCCAAATGCTGTAGCCCTTATTGTCAACCCTTTTAAGTTTGTGATGTTATATCTATCCCCCTTAATTCATCTTTGTAATGATTGTTTGTTCATATTTGCGTTTTTGATTGACTATGGTCCTTGAGTGCTACATTTCTTCCTGTTCGACTTCGTGTATCTATTATAATATTCGCTACATGTGTGTAACTAAGTGATAACATGCCCAATGACATTCACATTCTGTTTGTTTGTTTTTTAAATATAAATAATTTGTCTGGTCAGAAGGACAATATGCACATTAACACTATTAGTTACATACATGGATAGATGTTCAAAAAAGAATAAACCAACTTTTGTGAGAAATACCGAGTATGCTTAACATCGTAAGAATGAGATCTCCTTAATACTGATGCATTTAGCACAAGGTACACTGAATAATTGAAAAAATATCTATAATAAAAATCTCTCAATATGTAAAATGGTTTATTTACTTTTAGTTTTAGTAACTGCATGTCTCATATGTGCTTGGTTTAAGTACTATTTTAAAATAATTTCAGTGTTACCGTTACCATAAACTTCATAAAACCTTTGCAAAATTGTATTATCTTCTTTCCAAATATAAATATAATTGGAACGGTCAGTGGCAACCCTACATCTAACCCTAAACCAAGCCCAAGTTTATTCATAACTGTTGTATGCCTTATTCTTTCGGAAGAATTAATAAATTGCAAAATAGGGTTTTATCTCATAGTAATGTCTGTACAAATACTTACATAACATTTCAATAATTAGTCATTACCCTATACAGTAAATACATTAACGGTTAGAGATAACAAAATACACTCATTTGTTTAACACATTGAACAGCTTAGAGCTGGGAAAAGGTCACACAGAAATCTTGAAACCTGTCCCATGCCCTGCTTATGCTACCAAATACATTCCAGTGGTTCTATCATATACTCGAGGATAAACTTCCAGGACAGTGACCTGACTGATTTGATTTACATTTTCATCCGACAGAAAGTGTATTAAAGACACCCAGTTGTCAATTGTAGATGTGGACAACGTTTACAAGAGACGGGAGGCGATCTTGAGGAGTGATTGGTGTCAATCTAAATACGAATGAAAACCTTATAATAATGGCTCTGTTTCATATGAAATATGCATTACTTTCGATTAAAAATAAATAAAGGGCACATCACAAACACACAAGGGTTGAATAGGGCTACGGTCTTGGACGGTCAGTGGCAAAAAAGACCTGGGTTTTAACTCAGGTTTTAGGGTGCACCAACATCACATTGCCCTACTGTCAGCCCAATAAACGGGACAGTGTAAATAAGAAATCCCGCCAAGAACTATACTCTAACCAAAAAGGCAGCATTAATAGGCAATATAAGTAAAACTCAATCTGCTCGTGTAATAAATAAAAAAAAACACACCAATAGACCCAGAAAGCCACAAAGAAGGTACCCTTTGGGGGGGGGGGGGGGGGGGGGGGACTGGCAGAAGCCGAGCAACGAGAGAACAAGAAACCATTGAGGTACGAAAGAATAAAAATATCGGACAGGGGAAAAGCAGCATTCAAGGACGACAGTCCAACCACGACAAAACACAAAAACTAAACACGCAAACAGACAAACGAAAAAGCAAAAAGTATAAAAAATAGCAAACGACATCACAAACACAAAAAGGGTTGACAATAGGGTACCGCCATGGAACGGTCATGTGGCAAAAGTATGGCACTGGGGATTTAAACAGGTCTAGGGGGCGACCAAACTCACACTTACCCTACTGTCCATCCCATTAAAACAAGGACAGTATAAATAAAGAAATCCCCGCCATGATCTATCTTTAACCAACAAGTCAGCATCAATTAGGCAATATAGTAAAAACACAAATATGCTCGTGTAAATATAATACAAAATATAACAATAGCCTAGAAAGCCATCAATGAAGGTACTCAATGACGTGGCAGAAGCCAAAGCAAGTAAGAGAATACACCATTAAGGGCACGACAAGAAAAGATCATTGGACAAACATCAACGCCTACTCGTCCCAATGGGCTTTTAGGTAGGCGTCATCATAGGGTCCACAGCCTGTCCGGTCATCGTACACATTAAAGAGGAAAGCATAGTGGCGGAAATGTAAAAGGGTCCTACCCACCAAGCCATGGCAGTTCGTTGCGAAAATGAAAGGGTCATACCTCTTTTGATGTAAACTTTTTGTACCAAGTTTAACAAAGATAGTATGAAAGTGATCATGACCAAGAATCTTATGAAGTTTATAACAATCGACATCACAATAGAAGTTCAGATTGTGATAGTCCTTGTCGCAGAGAGAGACCTAATTTACATTTTTATTTGGAAAGAAGATTCAGGGTATAGATAATAAAATTTTGCAAAGGTTTTACGAGTTTACTGGTAACGATAACCCAGTCTGAGTAACTTTTTAAGTTATACAAAATTACGAAAATTAAGTCCCTCAAATCGAGTACAAGCGCTAGAAAAACAAATGTAGTTGAGACACATAGACCACCCATAAGAAATTGCTCGTGGAAAGCACCACATCTAAATGATAATTAACAATATCGAAAATTAAAAAAACCAATCTCTCTTAGTTCATATATTTTGCTGATTATTTCATCATTTGAAATGGAGAGATGTAAATCGAGAATAAGAGCTTTAGTATAGGAAATATTAGGCTTGTAAGTTGAAAGTTCTTTAGGGTATTTATTATGAACCATAGTAGAAAAGAAAGGGTTGTCATTGTTCAATATGGTCATCCAACTATAGAGAGGTGTCATTAAGGCTTAATGACATCTGTCTGGGTATCTTGTGTGAATACCAACTTGACTTCGAGGCAATATAAAAACAAATCTGCGGGACAAGGTGTGGGTGCACAGTTCGTACCCGTAGAAAAGCTTGTCTGTGAGAAGTTGATGCATATATAATAAAGAGAAGTCTTAAGTGCTTATAGATGAAACGCAGTAAGACAGAGATGTTAAATGCGGCAGACATCACATACTCATACTGATGACCTTTAGGGTTTCCTCTACATCACCCATCATTGATTGCCCTAATCTAATAAAGAATTATAGAGCCCTTAGTTTGACAGATACTTTTCCACTCTAATAATTTGTATAAATGGCCTGTTTGTTAACACATTTATTTCTGAAACATTTTCGAATAGGATTGTTCCCAAACGTCATGTACACGTAAACAACTGATGACTTTCTATATAGGGATATGTTGTCTGCTTTTTAATTTTGTCTTTTAGCTGTTACTTGTGATACGCAGGCCTTCATAACCGCTGTCCCAACTAAATTCCATTATGTTTATTTCGCTCTTCAGGCATTAAGTTTTATTAGATACTGGGGGACCATGTACGCCGTACGGACAGGGGGAAGACAAATACCTCATATCCACCGCCGTATGCATGCCATCTTCGGGATGGTTAAAATTGTGTTATTGATTTTATGAAGATTGAGTTCCTCAACCGGGGCTAGAGGGCGTCGAGCGGTAGCGGTAGCTAGCACATATTTTCACTACCGCATGGAACAGTCTTCAATTCAAACCGAGACTGCAATAGTTCGAATGTGTCGTGCTCGCCGTTTCAAAGTCCCATTATTATACTCTTTTTTATATCACAGTGGCGTTGCTTGTGCTGTAGAGGCGTCAGTAAAACTTTCCCCGCCTTGCAATTAGTACTGTATTCATTCGATATTGGAGATCGCTGAAGCCCGATACTATAACTTAGTGTAATCGTGGACATTTTCAATTTCTTTTGTTTTTCCTTACTTATTTTTGATTCGGTGATTCCACTACTCCGGCCGATAAAATGCTTCTGGGTATTGTTTAACCAATTATAGGATATGTGTGTCTGCTTTTTCAATTTGGCTTTTGGCTGTTTACTTGGATAGGCAGGCTTCATAACCGCTGCTCCCACTAAATTCCATATGTTTATTTCGCTCTTCGAGAGGGCATTTAATTTTATAGACATAATGGGAACATACGCCGTACTACATGGGAAGACAATTAACTCCATGTCCACCGCCGTATGCAGGCCATCTTCGGGATGGTTAAAATTGTGTATTATTGATTTTATGATTATTGAGTTCTGCTCAACCCGGGGCTAGAGGGCGTGAGCGGGTAGCTCGCATGTATTTCACTACCGGCTCATGAACAGTCTGTCAATCAACCGAGGACTGCAAATATTTCCGTATGTGTCCGTGCTCGGGCCGTTTCCAAGGCTCCATTAGATATACTCCCTTTTTTATTCCCGGTACATCAACCCATCATTGATTGCCTAATTTATTAAATAATTATGAGCGCCTTGTTTCACTCATGGATTTTCCCTCTAATATTGAATAATGACCGTTAATACATTTCTTCTCAAACATTTTTCGAAGTGATTGTTTCCCCAAACTTCATGTATACATACAACTGATTACCTGTCCTTTTCACATCACAATTTAACACTTAGATCTTTATTACCTCTATAGCGACTTCATAGTGCTTTCAACTATTAACAATGTTCATCGGGCATTGCTACTACCTTGACATAACAAGGTCACACATGATGACATGATAATATCCCTGCATTAATGGGTTTTCAATTCTGCAAATTGTCTTGTTTGACGGAATTATGGACCTTTGTTTACTTTAGAATTTCTTCTCACTATTAAAACAATACAGATATTTTAGACATTCCATTATTCTTCATTTCTCCCATCATCTGATATAGGGAAAAAAGCGGGGTATTCATCAACATCACCTTCAGTGATTAGTTCTAGTTGCTAACAGTTTTACATTAATTTAATAAAATTGTAACTCTATTGCAATACAAGAAATTATAAGAGCCTTAAAGCATCACATGAATGACTATTAATGATTATACGAAATCAAATTAGCAGAGTTGTCCGAGTTTTCCAACCATTGAATTGAACTGAGGTTTTACCGGGGCACCAACACATGGACATGTTTATATGGCGTCTAACATGAACACGAACATGGCAGATTCACCCTTTACATTACAGCAATAAAAAATATGAAGAATGGACCATAGAACCTAACCTGCAGGAGTTGCTGCAAATTCTATAGTAGACACTCCATTTAAGACGAAATGATATCTATGGGTCCTATATGAAACCACAGTGTCCGAACGCAATGGCATCGCACTGTACTAGTAAACAAGGAATTGAAACTACAATGAAAGAGACTAAGAAAAAACAGTACAGGGTGTGAATGACAGGGTTATACCGACTTGGAACGTCAGTTCTCTGCCAACCCAGAGCAATCACAAGGCGGGTGTTTTCCATATCAAAACTATTTTAATTTAATAACAGTAAATAAATCATAACGATAAAGGATCCTAGTTTAGTGTATAGAGGACGTTAGAATATGAACTCTGAAACACCGTATGATTGTAATCGAATTAGGCCTTGATAACGCCATATGTTCCAGATCGCATTTGGTATCTATTAAAGCAAACCTTATCGCAGACTGCAAGTGACAACAAATATATGTGCGTGTATAACAATAGCCATAGAATATTCATCATCTTACCTATACAAATCAAAGAACATTAATTTACATAATGGGTGTATATTACAATTGAAAGTTCTCATATGCCCCTCCCGATGTATAGTAAATCTAGCAAGTTTGACATTGAAATTTCTCCTCAGTAGCTTGCATGTATTTATCCTTCCTAATCAATTGACAAAAAACAGACAATACCCAATATATACTTTGATCCACCTTGAGAACTTTAGTGCATAAGCTCAAGTTTCTGAGAGGAAAAATGTTTAAGGGCATGCAGCAAATCTTGAAAATGTTATCAAGATTTGAAATTAGCCCTTCGATGTATTATTTTTGACTTTAAAGAAGGCACAGGGTTAGTGTTATCAAGCATTGAAAATCGTCCTAATCGATGTTTTTATTTCTCAGTATCATTTTGACTTTAAACTTGCTTGCATTAATTACACACACACACACACACACACATTTTCTCCTTCTTAATTGCTCCATAGGCTTAAATAATATTATTGGTGCTATATATAGCAGAAGTCAGTTATATGCTAAAGACAATTGCTTTATTATATTCCCTTATAATTAAGATTATGATTGAACAATGCATATGATTGTAGAAAAAACTAACAATGCACCACGAGTTTTTAATAAAAAAAGAAATTACCATGTCTCCCTTTTAATCCGTTGCTTGCAAAAAATCAAAAAAATGAGGATTTTCATTTGTCTTCTGATTTTAATATAGGTTTGAAATCTATTTTATTGGTGCAATATAATCATCAGTCAGAAACAATGCTCAAAAAAGGCTTTATCCTATTCTTATTAAATTCATATTTATCACTGAATTAAACGAAAGTTATGTGAAAATCTCTACTCTCCGAGTATTTAAACCAGAAGACCACTAGTTGAGCTCCCTATTATGAAGAAGTCCAGATTTGATTAACACCAATGTCCAATCTCAAAGAATTCGTTACTTGGCAATACTCGAATAAATTATTGTCATTAACAGTCTGTGATGCATAGTCGTAGCGGAGACCCGGATGCGACGTATAACTCGTCCAAGATAAGTCACAGGGCACACCCAAATATTCGCACATCATGTTAGATGCATATAAGGAGAACATTGCGATGAAAATCCTGCGAGAATGAATCAAGATTTGCCATGTCAATAGCTATGTCGAAAATGACGTATATTTCCCATAGAAAGTAGGTCACAAAGACCCCGACATTTTGCACCAGTATGTTAGATGCATATTGAGGACATCTTGATGACTCGAATGAAAAACCCACAAAGAAGGAAGCAAGATATACATGTCATAGCAGGGACCGGACGTGATCTATATTTCGATGAAAGTACAATCCGTGTAGAAGCATATAAGGGCAAATGTTGGAGTAGATTCTGACAGAAAGAAACAAGATATACGCATGTCATAGCGGAAACCTACATTTCGTCAAAAATTAGGTCCACAGGCGACCCAAAATTGTGTATGAAATGTTGGATCCATATAATAAACCATTCTGGTGGAGTTTGGTGAAAATCATGTCAGTAACTAAATGATATTAAGAAATGGAAATATGGAGCACAGACAAACTAACTATATTGTCCCTTACAAAAAGAAATTCGCAAAAGCAATTTAATTGAAGAAATTTTGTCCTGTAAAAGTCATGGTCATCTGTGGCAGTAATCTGCCATATTTATGATGTACTGGCAAATATATAAATCGGTTAATCTCGTTCCCAAGAATATGAAGCAAAACAACAACATTTAACGTTGATACGAAATTAACACTTTCTCGCCTTTCCATTAATGTTTGATATACACATGACCTTGTTGTTGCATTTACATGCAGAAATATATTATCTGTTTATTTGTTATATGTTGTTGTGCTGGGTTTAAGAACAAACATCATGAATATCTTCATCCCTTTTTGCGCTATGCAAACGTAACCAACATTTCGAATTGGTGTTTACATCATTAATTAACAAATGTTAGGTCATATCTATGACGGTCAACGTTTATGTGGTAGAGACAGATTTCATTATCTCAGGTAGTACCAGTACTTCCTGCCATCCGTAAGAATCTACAACGTTCTACTGACAAGTCGAACTCTGTAGAGAAATTCGAACTGCAGCGGTGCGATGGCGAGAGGAAAGATTATTCCCGATAGAGCATCGTCGCAAATGGTGTTAAATACCCCTATTCCCTTGACTAGTGTAAAACCCCCCCACTACTTATTTGCCCTGAGTATGTGATTCGGACTCCAACATGCACTTTTAACACGTATATTTAAAAAAAACAAATATAAAAAGAGGGCTTACAGGAAAATTGCTATGAGCTCAATTCCTTAAAATCGAATAAACTAAAAAAGTAATAAAACATTGTATGTTTGACAGTAGGTACCATCCTTTTTTTTACTAAAATATGAATTGTCATACCTAACAGTCAAGCGTATGCCCTTCCTAATAATTGTTGTGTATACTTAAATATTCACCATCTTAATGTATCTCATATTTCAAGTTGCAATAAATTAAGTAATAAATGGGGTGTTTATTAATTTTGTGGGTATATATAGAACATTTTTGTCAGTAACGCTCATGTCTTTCTGCTTGTTTTGTAGAGTTATGGGTTATAATTAACAAAACGATTGATACATGGGAAGGTACATGTGTGGATGTAGCTATCAATGGTTATAGGTCTGCTTCTGCTCCCTACACGGATGTTGTTGAAGGGCTACCAGAAACAAAAGGGCGCTGCAAGTAGATGTTTATGTAATGTTTGCATACATTTAGATAAATGTTTAACAACAATTGTGCAATTATTCATAATATATATGTCGTTAAATGGCACACGCTCATCATAGTATGCGCTATATATAACATCATTTTAGGAATTGATACAAGTAGTATATTTGAACTGGATAAAACTGTAAATTGCTAATATATGATAAAATATATTGACATAATGTTAATTTACCTTTACATAAATAAATCGTGTTAAAAATACTGTTGTCAAAAATGCATGTTTTTATTGATATTAAATTAAGCCAGCTGTTAGGGGACTTGTAAAGTAGAATACCCTTGAGGCGATACCATGGGTTGGGGTGATGAGTTATTGCACTTTATAGTACCTCTCATAATAGAAATCGAATAATAACAAGTTTCCTAAGTTTTTCCTCTTGTTTTGATGATTGTTTCTTCAAAGGGATTCCCTTTCAGTATATATTGACATTCGTTTGTTCTGATGCTATGTGGCAGGCAGTAAATGTCGCCCCGATTACAAATCAGTAATGTTATGACTTACTGGTTCTGTGGGATTACCGAGTCCAAATATGTGTGATTTTAAATGGAATATGCTTAAGCCGGTGCTATGGAACAAGAAAGGTTTGCAACCTTATTGATACGAGTACCGACATCATAATTGGATTCAATAAGAATCGAGTATTCTACAGATCCTCTGCGTATACTACTTAGTGTGGCTTTCTATACTATGTATTTGTTTTATAAACATATATACATGTTTTTCTTTGTGTGGTCTTTGCTATTAATCAAGCATCATTGGGTTCGCCTGGAGGGGATTTTCCCTTTTATTTAAACTGTCCGTTTCTTGAGGTGAAAATAGGACACTAGTGAGATGTCGTTTTCATTGGATGCCCTTCTAGCCACAGTGTCCTTGTCAAATTTTTGACGCTGAAGACATGGCTAATACCGCGACTGTGTAGCACAAAAGATTCGATTTATGCTAACCAGTCGGCTATTTGCCTACTGACCGTTTTAAGGCGGTAATAGCTGTCTTTAGCTCTGTTGTTTATTGTCCGTATCATTGTATAATTAATTTGATCTTTGTTCTGTGGCACCTTGTGAGGCCTACGGATGCAGTAAGTTTTATTTTATAATGGACACCAATTCTCGTTTTTAATGGACTCTAAAATTTGATTTAAACCTCTCAGTGGCCTTCTTTCCGCTGACCGTTCTAAGGCGATAGCCCCGATTGTCAGCTATTTTATATTCTGATGTCATATATAAATGCCTTGTTATTTATACCTGCAATTGTTGTTTGTTTCTATAGGTGATTTGGGTTTATTGTATTATTTCCCATGCTGCATTTTCCGGGCAGCGACGCTTAGATCTGACTTGTATGATCAGTTTGTAATGGATGGTTATAGACTTCTAATGAATCGAAATCAAGTCA
>JAWPHD010008979.1:0-109065 GCA_037043455.1 Cyrtodaria siliqua | reverse complement strand
TATCTATTCTAAAATATATTTAAAATAAGAAAATCTGTTAAGATACAATAGTTAATAAATAGCAATTTTGTTCAGTGTACGAGTAGTTTAATGATAAAATATAAACCAGTACTTGGATGATAAAATATATACCAGTAGTTTACTTATATATTATACAGGATATTTGGATGATATAATATTCACCGCATTTCAGATGATAGATTATATACCAGTGGTTTAATAATATAATTTACGGGTATTTGGATGATATACTATATAACAGTAGATTAATGATATACTATATACAATGTACCGGTATTTGGATGGTATATCATAGACCAGTTGTTTAATTATTTACAATATATTGTATTTGGATGATATTCTATATACCAATAGTGTATTTATACACTATATATGGTATTTGTATGATATACTGTACACCGGTTTTTAGATAATATATCATATACCAGTTGTTTAATTATTTTACTATATACGGTATAGTTTATGGATACAATATATATGGTATTTGGATGATATACTATACACAGTTCTTTAGATGATATATTATATACCAGTAGTTTAATAATATAGTATTTATCGGTATTTGGATGATATACTCTATACCATTAGATTAATGATATACTATATATCGGTATTTGGAGTATATACCATATACGAGTAGTCTACTGATATAATATATACCGGTATTTGGATGAAATGCTATACACCGGTATTCAGATGATATGTGAAAATGCAGATCATTTAAACATTAAAACATTCCGACGCGCTAAATAAATAATCTATATATAATAACGCAAGGTGTTGGTAACGTAAAACTGTTTTTATGCATATTTAAACAAAGATTAAATGACAACTTTGTACAAAATTGGAATAGTAGATTAACTGATTCAAGTAGAGCTTTATTTTATAATAATATAGGTAGTTTAAGATTTCAGCCATACCTCACAGTAGGTAACATATCGAAATTTAGAATTGCTTTGACTAAATTAAGAGTCTCATCTCATAGATTACAAATAGAAGCAGGACGATGGAATAAACCAAACAGAACACCGATAAATGAGAGAAAATGTTGTGTTTGTAATACTTTAGAAGATGAGTTTCATTTCATGTTAGAATGCCCGTTATACTCCGATCTGAGAAAACAATTTATCAAAAAACACTATTGAATTAGACCGAATATGCATAAAATGGTTTTGTTAATTAATTCAACATGTACAAAAGAAGTACGAAACGCCGCCATTTTCATAAAAAATCCTTTACTAAAAGAAACGAAACTATGTTTGCCAATAATTGAACTATATGTTGTAGCGTTGCTAATAGTATGTATGTTTACTTGCTTATGTATACCTGGTTGCTAGGCATCTACTTAAAATTACTTACGTGTTCATACTATTAAAAGCTGTTTGAATTATATGCAATCACGTATGGCATGTAAGAATATACATGTATAAGTATCAACAGTTAGTATGTTATGCGGACATGCAAATATATACTTGTCCTTAGTTAAACAATCTTCTCCTAACAATGAAGAAGTTCATTATACATGTATATTATACTTATTTGTTGTTTAATTTGAAGACGGAGTTTGACTGTCAGCCATATATGCAGCTGCATATATGTATATGTGTATGTATATCCTCATGGGCGGTTAGCCTATTGGAAATTTGAAAATAAACTATCATAATAATTATTTCGTAGCATACGCATGCTATTTAATTATAATAGAGATGCCCTTTTAAGCTATACATGGTGTGTGTGGTATAAATAATGAGTTACATATGTATATTTAGCGTTGTTACATATATGAGATTAATACTAGGAACCTTGCTTTAAACAGCCGACGCGCCTGAACTAAATGACGCGCTTAGTGCGTGTGTGTATACCAGGTGTCTTACTGCGTGTGTGTATACCAGGTGTTAATTGTGTAATCGTAATAACTGACACGCTGAACGGCGGAGGATTAAAACTTGACTATACAAATATATTAAATGGTTACACAAGTACACATGATTGTATTGTACTGTGATCACAATTTATGTTATATATTCCTAAAGCTTATGTTATGCACTGTATTTAGATCTAAAAATGACTATAATCCGTCTTCAAAGTTATATGCCATGTATGTATATGTGTATGTATATCCTCATGGGCGGTTAGCCTATTGGGAATTTGAAAATAAACTATCATTATAATTATTTCGTAGCATACGCATGCTATTTAATTATAACAGAGATGCCCTTTTAAGATATACATGGTGTCTGTGGTATAAATAATGAGTTACATATGTATATTTAGCGTTTTTGCATATATGGGATTAATACTAGGTACCTTGCTTTAAACGGCCGCCGCGCCTGAACTAAATGACGCGCTTAGTGCGTGTGTGTGTATACCAGGTGTCTTACCGCGTGTGCGTATACCAGGCGTTAATTGTGTAATCGTAATAATTGACACGCTGAACGGCGGAGGATTAAAACTTGACTATACAAATATATTAAATGGTTACACAAGTACACATGCTTGCATTTTACTGTGATCACGATTCATGTTAAATATTCCTCAAGCTTATGTTATGCACTTTATTTAGATCTACAAATGACTATAATCCGTCCTCAAAGTTATATGCTTTTGAATATTGCTAATAATTTTACCGACGTCTGCTGACAGTTGTTCATGCTATCAAAAGATTAGTACATGAATCAACTATTTATTACTGTACTGCTTTAAATATGTGTATACTTTTATTATGTTGTTACTTTACTATTTTATTTTATCAAATAAAAATAAAAGTGTGTCTCTAAAAAATCGCATTGATTTTATAAGTAATTTAAATTTAAGGTACTCTGATATGTTTCTGTATAGTTTATTAACATGAGATCAAACATAATATTCAATTAAGACCTTAATTGTTTGTTTGTAGCAAGTATCATTGATTATAGAGATCAAAGTAAATCCGAAATAATAAATCGCAATAATTTACCAAATTGGTAATTTTAACCAATTTAAATTGTTCAAAGTGAAATTAAAAGATCAATACGTTTGTAGCAGTGGTTATTTAATGTTAGGTTAATCCGGAAACAGACGCACTGTTTGAATCTTTTCAAATGTTCAGAGATTTATGTAAGTGTTAAGTTTGTAGCACAGTTTTCAAGCAATTCTGAAGGTAAATTGTACATTCAACAAAATTAATTTGCTGAATTAAAAAATTCAAGGTTAAAACTATATTGTTTGCAGCATTTGTAATTGATCGCAATCGCTGTTTGTTTATGGATTAACTGTGATTTATATGTTTGAAATAGCGTAAAATAGCTGCGGAAAAAGAATAGAATTATATCTGGGTAGGAACTGGGAACAAAAAAGGATAAAAATATCGGACAGGGAAAGCAGCATTCAAGGACGACAGTCAACCACAAAACACAAAAACAAACACGCAAACAGACAAACGAAAAGACAAAAGTAATAAAAAATGCAAACGACATCACAAACACAAAAGGGTTGACAATAGGGCTACCGCCTTGGAACGGTCAGTGGCAAAGTAGGCCACTGGGGGTTTAAACCGGCTCTAGGGTGCACCAAACCTCACACTTACCCTACTGTTTTCACGGGGACTTGAACATGCCACGAACGTTTTTCCTTACCAGACAAATTCTTCCCATTTTTACTATCAGTTCTTCCAACCGGACATTTGTAATCAAGGTGGACGACCTCGCTTCGTTCTGGTCAAATCCTTAACATGCGTTACATATTGATTATATATTCACATTTGTAGCACGTGTTAACAAACGGCAATCTTTATCTTTTTGAAACTCGCGTTGTGCAGTTAGTATTTTAAATGACGTATGTGCAATTGTTTAAAGAGTTAAAAGCAAATAGCAGAATAACTAAGAACTGTTAAATCTCAAATTGTATGCTAGCTAGTTAAAGTCAAAATGAAACTAGATTAAGTACTCGTGGTGCACATAATAATGCACGATACTAACTTCAAGGTTGCCGTGTTTCCCGTTTATTGAATTATTAATGCAGGTAATGAGATAATGTTATTTAAAATATATAGTCTACAGATGGCCAACAATTAATAAATTATCTTATGTTAAAGCAATCTAATCATAGTTTGGAACAATTAAATAAATATGTATATTATATTTTACGCATGGGACATTAATGGGAATTTCAAATAGTACATGTACAAGTACATATGCTCGGCGGTTATGAAAAAGAACATCACCAAAAAAAAACTATTTTTAACCCCCCCCCCCCCCCCCCCCCGCAGAAATACCATTATTTAGATAATAGTGTTACTGTTTTATTTAATATTTACACAAGGACCTATTTATATTATAGAACTTCTGCATTATATGAATTACGCGAATCAATCTTTATTACTGAAAACAACGCATTCCACATAACTAGAGTGCAAATGCATGTTTGCCGAAAATGATGATCTTTATTTCCCTCAATCACAGGAGAGAATACATACATATTACTGTCAAAATAGAGTTAAAATATATACAAATAAATATAAAACTGATATTTGGCCTAAAGAAATAGTTAATAAATTTTCAAATTTAAAACAAAATGTCTATTAAATAGCAGTATTTATAACGGGTGTCTCTAATCCTATCAACAAACTAATATAAAGTTGCACAGGTGCGATGTTTTTACAACAGATTAAATTGATTTACAAATACAAAATAAAGTAAATGGTTGTCACTTATCCTATCAATGAACTAGCAGATTGTTAAAAGGTGCGATGTTTTTACAAGTGATTAAATTATAAGCATTCACGGTCCATGTATGACACACTTTCTTTTAAAATAAAGCTGTGATTTAAAGACAAACTGCCTTGGGTGATTTTTGTTTTAATTGATTATCAAACAATACTTGGCAATGTGCATTTCTTTAATTGATACAATTAATAAGATAAGACAAGATAATTTTATTTCACAATTCCAGCTTTTAAAGAAAGTGTGTCATAGTGAATACTTAATTAATTATATCCTGTAATAACATTCGTAATCAAACATCATATATTGTTAGGTATTTAATTTATTTATATCCCCGTCGCCTATATGCTGCACGGGAAGCGAGATATACAATTCCACGAAAGATTCTTTCGTGTGTTGACATAATTTATTTAAAACAAAGTGTCCTATAATTGTTTAGGGAATAAAAGGCTCAAAGCGTACTGTTACTTTAGTGCCAAAGGAGCATTGCTGCTGCCCAGCTGAGGGACCATCCTCTTACCATGTATTAGCTGTGAAGATGGCATTAAATGTAAACAGTAGAGTTGAACATGTTGAAAATCAATTAGTTAAAACGTATCCGTCATTATAAATAAGAAATAACAAGTCACGACCTGCCAACAAATACGATAAAAAAAGCCAAAGAAAACCGATTTTGAAGAAATACCCGCCCCAAATTCGGTTAAGGCGTCAACCCCATTACTTTCTAACAACCAATTCACTCCCCTTAATTCAACTGAAAACAGTAAAAAAAAGAAAAAAGTGTAGTATTAAAAAAAATTTGATTTGACCAAAGTACACAAAAGCACACGAATATTACTATCCCTTTAAATGAAAACAGTCCAGTTCATGAATTATTTTTAGACGAATAACTTTTAAACAATTGTTCATATGATAACCAAAGAACACCTAAACAAAAACAAAATGCCAGTCATAAATGAATTGTCATGCATTTTAGAAGAATCTGTTACAAACAGTTGTCTATCGGATGAATCCATTGAGATTTGCGCTAAAACAACATGGATTCCCAATTTCGATTTAACGCAAGAAGATAGGAAACTTATTGAGAATCCTACTGGTTGGTTGACTGATAAGATAATTGATGCATCTCAAAACCTTCTCAATGAACTATTTCCTAATATTTCCGCTTTTCAGTCCACTTTAAACATTCCACACTTTGTGGACAAACTTTAAAAATGAAATTTATCTAAAAAAAAAAAGAAAAAGAAAAAGCCTCCTAGTTGCCAAATTCATTTTCGAATGGTAGAAGCCATTGGTTAATGTTCTCTCGGAAAAGCGATTCATGTTCAATTTAAGTTGTAATAGTTTAAAATCAAATAAAAAAATAAATTCGGATATAATGTTACAACGTTCACAAATGTATGCAAACGAATCCCCATTTATTAATGTTGTTGTTCCCGAATAATTCCGCAAACGGTGGCGTTTTTGCAATTGCATTCATGACCGAGGTATTGTTTAAAGAATTGATATAGCCTAATGTCGATTCGATATTCCTGCAATGGGGTCACAATTATCCAAAGTTTAAGTGAGGGAAATGTTGATGCCGGTCTGCGAATCAAAAATAAATAAAATTAAAATCTACTGCCACTGCAGATTACCGGACCTAATTTACGAACTTGTTAAATGTGACAATAAATCATGTTCCATTGACTGGTTCCATAAATCTTGGGTAGACAAATTGAATTATCCTACATGGAAATGTTCAAACTGCAAGTAAATAATCGTATGTATATATACACATTTTACAAATACAAATATATTTATTCAGCAATTTTACATACAAAACATGTTTAAAGCATGTTAAAGCCTACACAATTACACGTATATATGAAGACAGTAATATACTAGATGTGATATTTAACTTCATTAGTTTGGCAATTATGCATCCTTGTATGGACACCTTTTTTACTCATTTTTCCATTCGATATATTTAAAATACATGAATAGCTAGTCTCTTATATTTCTGTTTTGAATAATGTAGCATTGTAGTATTGTTTAAGTTATATGCGCGTACATTTGTAAATACATCGTTTTATATGTTTTCTGATTGAATGAACGAACGAACGAACGAACGAACGAACGAACGAACGGACGAAAGAACGAACGAACGATCGCATGAACGAATCAGTGAATGAAAAAATGTATATATACATAAAATAATGAAACACAATGTGTTGGTTTTAATTTACTTGAGACTATCCTTTAATAACACGCATAACTCTATCGGTTTATATTTGTAACATTTATAAAATCGACAAATTTAATGGCTGTTTTCAAAAACATATAACTTTGTCAATTAAAGACGGTTTTTAGTCATTTTCGGATATAAATAAAGTGCATAACACATGCTTTAAGAATTTGTAACAAAAATATTATCGGTAAAGTACTTCATACAAATATTTTGGGGGCCATGTGGTCCGAACCAAATTATCGAGGCTAAAATAATACGATTTCACATATATATATACTGCGACTTATTTTTTTTACCAATGTTTACAGGATGGATTTAAATTATCCTTACAGTTTTAGCACGGTTAGCAAGTAGTTACATTCAGCGAAATAGATGTATAAAGTTATTACCGAGCAAAGCTGTATTAAATTATATCGAGAGGGGTCCAGGTGTTTTAAGCGATCAAAATAATGCAGTTTTGCGATTCAAATGGGTGTAAATGATGCATTTATTACATCACATATTTGGCATCCAAATTTAATTATTTTTACTGCTTTTGGAAAGTATATATTCTAAGCTTTCCAATGATATATAGTTTCACCATATTTGATAACTACTAAAACAGTTATTTTGGGGGCCACGTAGTCCTTTTTTGCAACCATAAATATAGCAGGGGACCAGCAAGTAACCCTGTACGAAAATATAATGTACATAAGCTCCACCTGATTCAGGCAAGATGACTTTACCCTTATTCAACAGTATTCGTATTGCGCAATTCGTGCATTGGCGAATGTATATACATATCTTTTAAAAACAGGTTTGATTTAATATGTTTGTCATTATACCTGTATTAATAATTGCTCATATTTATTTGTCAAATCATGGCTATCAATGTATATATGCCTGGCATCTTGAACTGTTATTTAAGAGTGTCCACGAGCATTTAGCTGACCATTACTGACGATTACAATTATAGTTGGGGTTTTCAGCGTCTTAGATTTTGACCAATCATATGTTGTGACATAGAATCAGTTACTCCCTTTTATTTCAATCAGTCAATCATAATTAACGAAAGAAATAATACATGGTCCAATCGTAAATTTTAATTATGCATACTTTATTGCATTATTTTATTAGGCTACATAATATTTTCAACTATGATTTACGACGAATACTGATTTAATATGTAATTAAAGAGGCAATTTATAACAAGCTGAAATTACTTTTCTTTTCTATACATAGTTTATTTAAGTTTATTTAAGTCTAATCACAGTACACTATTATCTACAATACAACGAATCATAAATTACAACTGTGCCATTCTTTTTAGAGTTACAAGAGACTATACAATATCAATATACATATGACTGTTCACAATGTTAAAATATTGAGCTTCTGAACCGACTGCCACAGCCGTGTCATAAGACTAACAAAAAGCCACAGCAGTAGGGCCAGTAGTCAATGCATACACATATATCACTGTTTTAATTTATAAAATCATTTTCTGAAAATATTGTTATCCCACACATTTATACAGAGTAAAAATTGAGCGGCCGGTGCTAATCTTGACATGTTGTCTAAAAAGTACTTAAAATAGAAATATTAATATGTGAGTTAGAGAATCGCAACGGCTACTGAAACCTTAAAACATAGTAAAAAAATCAGATAACAACCCAGATCAGATCTGGAGTGTACTGATTAGCACCGACTTCTCAACGTCGTTATAAAACCTTATTTTTTATCTAATAATGATTGCATTATTTACAGCTTAAAATATGATGAAATTAACTTAAAAAAAAAAAAGAACGCTTACCAGCTTACTACAAGTAAAATAAATAATAATAGTAACACATAATTAAGAATATAAAACAGAGTTTCGCTTTTTGAGAATATTACAACAGGTTTTGGCACTCGCGCGTATCATATCTTTATTGGAAAATAAAAATAACATTTTGTCTGTTTCGTTTACATCTATAAAATTTGGATATACATACACTGCTTTATCAAATAAGAGTTTTTTAATATCACCATACATAGCACATTCTAAAACAGCATGCATCTCGTCCTCAACCTTGTGAATACAAAATGGACAAAAACGCTCATTTTCTGCAATAGTTTCATATCGACCTGTTTCTATTCTCAACGGTGCCACACCACACCTAAACTTTGCAAATGCAACTCTGTGCTGTAAAGGTAATATAAGTTTGCAATATGATTCAACTTCATACTATGATTTAAATAGCCTGTATGTTCTTAACTTGTTTCTACCTACTCCACTTACTCCTGTTACTCTGTTTATACTATTCTTCCAATCTATTACATATAAATCCATTAGAGCCGTTGTAACATCTTCAATAAATTTTAACTTTGGAAAGGAAACATTTATATTCGTGTATGCATCTAAGCCAATTCTTTTAAATTTATCAACAACAGATTGGAACCAATTTTTACAATTTCGGTTAGCTTTATAATAAGCCCAAACAAAAATACGTTTATTTATCAATGTATTGTTAAGATTTACATTACGACTCCAATGTGTACACACATTTTTCCATTGTCTAATACAAGGAGGTATCCAACCCATATCACCTGATAACGCGGCCACTGGAGTGTATTTGCCTACTCCTAAGTAAAAACTCATGGCTCTATGTTGTATAGCTTTTATACAAGAGAATGATTTATTTTCCCATATAGAAGCTCCATATGAAATAACAGGCCAGACAAGAGAATCATACAGTTTTGTATAAACATCATAGGGCATACCGCCCATACTTTTATATTTAGCTATAAGCAAACCGAAAGCTCTACTAGCACTTTGAGAAACGAGTTTAGCAGTAATGGAATAATCCAAATATTCAGTCAGAGTTAGACCAAGATAAACATATCGGTCAATGGTATCAACAGTATAAGGTCCACAGGTAAAATACATTTTGTTTTTTGTACAGAATTTGGCCTAAAGTGAACAACATTACTTTTATTATTATTTATAGACATTCTGTTACTATCACACCAGTTATGAAGTTCATGCAACATAAATTGAAGATCGTGCTCACTATCGGCAATTAGGACAATATCATCAGCGTATAATAATATAAACACCTTTTCACCGTCATCAAGTTCTAAACGTTGCCCCAGTGATTTGATTTTTAATGCCAAATCATTAATAAACAAGTTAAAAAGTATAGGAGACAGCGAACAGCCTTGCATTAAACCAGCATTAACGTTGAACCAATCGGTTGAAAAATTGTTCACTCTTACACATGATTATACAGACGTATATAAAGACTTAACTGCTATCAACATTTTACTAGAAATGCCACTATCCTGAAGTCTCTTCCAAAGTCTTTCTCTGTTGACAAAATCATATCCTTTACGAACATCTATAAAAGAACACAATGTTGATAACTTAAGCGTTTTACTAGTTTCTATAATATTTGTTAATGAGACAATATGATTTACTGTGCTGCGATTTTTTCTAAAACCGTTTTGCTCATCGACAATTTTATTATCAACTTCAGACCATATAGAACGTCTATTAATCAACACTGAACTATAAAGTTTATACATAGACGAAGCTAAATGTTATTCCCCTGTAAGATAGGGGTCTCTTGGATCAGCGGAGCTTGTCTTCTGATTAGGATTAATAATACTTTTACCCCAAATTGTAGGAAGATTACCGGTTTCAAAGCAGACATTACATAAGGCATGCAGAAATAATACAGATGTATCGTTTTTTAACACATCAATCGGTATTAAATCAACGCCAAAAGCTTTACCTCTTTTAGCATTATTTATAGCTTTCTTCACTTCTAATAATGAAATATTACTATCCAAAAAAACATTATTATTCCCATCGACATTTAACTCAAATACACCATTAACATCCGAGTTCAAGTTTAAAAGATGATCAAAATCACGTTCTCATTTTAAAAGAACATCCTTCACAGCCGTTGACAAGCTACCGTCATCCAAGAGGACCTCCATTGGTATAACATGTTTTTTAGTTTGCCCCACTCCAATCTTTCCTATTGACTTCCAAAATTGGGTTTGGTTAATGTTTACCTCCTCAAGAATATCATTTTGCATTTTATACCAAAAGAGACGTTTTGATCGTTGAACTTGCCTGTCAAATGTCTTTTTTGCTTAACAATAGTCAGACTTAAACTTAACCTTGTCAGACGAAGAAGACGACTGTAACCATTTACTTTCTAAGGTACAAACATCATTCCATAATTGAGACAGTGTTTCACTCCACCACGGCTTTCATACATGTTATGTGTATGATGCGAGTTAATACAATGTGCACTGGTCAACATAATTGTAGGAGCAGACGAAAACTATCAGGTATTCTCAGAATTGTTTAATAGTTTAAAACTATAACGCGTATAACACATTATTAATTGAGTCTACTTTCGTTTTTGTACTTTTTCATGAATGAGGTAAGTTTATCTTATAAGAAGTAACTGTATGATTGTTTACATAATTATCTCCCAATGACGACAATATTTGCACATTTCGATCAGATTTCAGGTTGGAAACACGGCACTCTTGATTTTCTTTATTTAAATTCGCGGCATCCCGCCAGTTTCTCTCTTTTATAAGATGTATTAAATTCGTGCTTTCGTGAAAAGTTCTTGTTGTTCGTGTGTTTTAAATTCTCAGTTCATACTATGTACTATAATGTATATATCGGCGTATTAATACATTTAAAGGGGGTACATCAGGATTTTTCTAGAAATATCTTAAATTATAAAATTGTTTCAATTCATGTTAAACACTTATATCAATCAAAATACAGGCCAGAAATTTCTTAGGCTATGCGCCAGAGATTGCCGGTTTTCTCCTGAATTACAGGCTTACCGGCTTTACAGTTGAAATTACCTACAAAATGACAACCTTCGAACAAAATCACTCATTTTAAAGTTGTTTTTTATTGACCAGCTGGTTCTGTGTTTATGACTTTCGCAATATCAAAAAGTCACCGGGAAATTGAGCGTTAATTGATTGTTATCAATATTTTGAGTGCTCCATGTGATACCAGTTAGCAATAATAGCGCGTGAACACAGTATCCATCATCACCAGATCAGATTAGAAAACGGTAATTGTGCTAAATTTCTTCAACAAATATGAGACATATTATATAATACCATATAATACACGATCTGACAACTAATCTTATTATACAAATACGTTTCATAATCATGTTATGGCAGATTCCACAATTTTACCGACTGTGTAATTACAGGAACGTGTAATTAAACGCATTGGCGTATAAGCCCGGGCATATACATACATTTTAAAGATGAAACAAAAGTGAAGTTCAAAAATGCAATACAAACTGAAGTCGAAGGGGCAGAGGTGGGGGTGTTTAAGGGTCAACATGTGTTTCCTATTCGGTTTAACGGTGTAGGTATTTAAACTTTGTGAAATGTTAATTATCAAATTTGTCAAACAATTTCTTCAAATATCACACAAGTTTTCTTTCAGATATACGTCAAAACGCACCATTACCATGACTACATAGCTAAGTTAAAAAAACAAACGCCTGGGAAGCATGCCCTGGCTCCCTTTTTTGTCGGGCCTATATACGTCTCTGTAACGTTCCTAATAACTAGTACATTGTTTTATTTTATTTATCGTTACAAATAGATATATTAATATGTATAAGTATATTAACATGATTAATGAAATAAACTTTTGAAAGTTTTTATTTTAATAGAGCTCAGAATGAATCTGATTTAGAGTATTATCAGCAAAATAAATAAATTATTTTTATTCTTATTTTGGTTATACTAGATTTACGTATTAATCTTTAAAAAAACGTATATGTAGTAAATGTATGTCTCCTAATAAGGCGTGCGTTCTTACTTTTTTAGTTGAAACTGGGATGACAATTGAATGGATTGAAAGTTGCAATGACGAATGTACGCGGGCGTTAAAATCACAATTTTTATATTAATAAAAACAAGAAAGGTATACCACATGCGTTATATGTAGACGATTTTTAATAATGGGTTAGTTTGTGGAAGCTATGTGCAAGTCACATGCCTGTAGTCGACGATATGAATAGAGATAATTTTTATTTGGTCTTAAGTATACATTATTATACATGTTAAAGGGAACATATTCAAGTATTTTCAATTAAACGATTTACACCTGAGCTTTTACAAAGGGCATGTCAGTGACCATGCTTCAAGATAATATAAAAGTCATATTTACTTAAATGTTACAAGTGATTATAATATGGGCCCTATTTATGTTCATGTTTTAGTTGTATTCAGGCTCAAAACCGCGTCGGAGTTGTCGTTAAGGCAATCAACTTTGCATTTTAAATGAATTACAGGTGATATTATAGAAAATATTTAATTTCTTAACTTCTTACTTCAATATAATACACAAATATAAATGGTTGCCGAAACTTCTAGGGTAAAAATTAAAATAGATGCTGAAATGGTTTGATGCCGAAACGTCTAGGTGCCGATTCGTCAAGGTATCAACATAATTTGTTGCCGAAACGTCCTGAATCGATCTTGATCACACAGACACAAACACTTGAGAATTGTCTGCATTTATTAATACGAGTAAGCATTTTTCATGTACTGATCATTGAGACCCTGCTTTAATTAGACTAATATACTATATACACAATAATTTTCGTATAGAAAAACTCAGGATTTGTCATGATTTCATTAATGAAGCCCTAAAAATATAATGTTCGAACCGTATTGTTAAGGTTTAAGCTTTGAATACACCATATAGATAGGACGGAATCGGACGCAAAATGCTGAAATTAACCCTGGTGCGTAACCTAGGATTGCACGTATTACTGTACAGAATCAATTTCATTGCAAAAAAGTGATAATTTGTGGTCTCATTCATTATATTAGGCTCTTTAGAAAATATAAAATGTAAGTATTTGTCAATTTTAAGACCCCTTTGTAAAGCATAATATATTCCATTTAACCAGTTATTCACGCTTTATTTTTAACCAGTGTATTACAGCCGTCATAATACAGCATAATTGCATTCAAAATTAAAATAAGTTTCCCAATATATGACATAATAGCAATGTATCCGGTTATTATAAAAAGTAACACACTATATATTTAAACGTATTAGCGCTATTTAAATAAGTTTCATACACGCAATTTAGTTTATTGTATATTTGAATCAGCTAGATTCATATTAAAGAGGCTTGAGTGTTCCTTCGTAACTTGCATATTTGCAAACAATTATTAATACCCTTTTGAATAGTTCAACGAAGATTGTTTTTGCATATTACTACATTTGACATTATTGCACCAATAGTATATTTATCCCGTAGTAGTTTAAAGAAAATATATTGAAAACTCCAACATGGTATTACTTTTAATTTAAATATAAATGCAAGCTGCTTGAAAGCGAAAATCATATTTAAATGATAAACCGGGGGTGATTATTTGAATGAAATTATTCAAGATTGCTCTGTGTCCCTTTAAAATCATTATTACATTCCCTATTCATTCAATTACATCTTCTTTTTTAATTTCGGACAATGATGTACATTTTAATGATATTCCATGTATTGCAGTGCTTTTCAAATCAGCTATACCCACCTTTATATGTGCCAGCCCTATTTGTTATTATTAACAATGGACATTTTGTAATTTAAAATTAATACTAATTAAATTGTATTCGTCTAATCAAATCTAAAACGAATTTTAATGTGTTGTCTATTTAAATCTCGGATTTCAAGTTACGTTCTGTTTTTCCTTTTTCGGGTTTCCCTTATTCCCATTACGGCTAAATTAAATGCTGTTTTCATGTTTTAAGTAAGCTACTTTTACAACACTAAATCTTTTGAAATATTTATTTTTCATACTTCCAGTGTGTATATTGTGAAAAATATCTAACTACTGATGTCGAGTATTTAAATCGCAGTGTGCTTGTACACACTACGCGATCTATGGATTAAACAATTAGTGATTGTCGATGTTGGGTGTTTATGGCAGTAAAACAGTTGTTGCATATCGAAAATCCTGGCTAATTAAACAATGTATTTAGTTAAGCACATGTATTAACTCGAAGGTGGCATGAATCTAAATGGTGGGTGAATGCAGTTTGCACATAGGAATTAACACATTAATGCCTCAACTATTGTTTGTAACAGGGTCAATATATAAACAGGTTAAGAAACAAATATGGTTGTTTTATTTACCTGTATCTATTGATTATTATCGATTTTTTTGGCTTATCGAGGTTTATCGACGGCTGCGCGAGTGTAATGCGTACCGCACTACCAAAAACAACGATGGTGTTACCTTTTAATTTATAATTTTTGTACCATTTAACCGTTTTTTGAAAGTATTTCATAAATTATGTTTGAAAGTTTAGCTCTTTCTGGATCGTTAATTTTAGCCCAAAACGAAATTACTCTAGTTTGAATATCTACTGATACTGGAAATACCCTGTTTCCCCGTATAACATATAATTTGCAGTAGATTTCTTTAGATTCAAAATATACTTAAGAAACTTCAATTGTCCCCTTTCAATTACATCAAAATGTCCATACCCCAAGTTTCGCTGCCATATAAAAGAATGGGTTTAATTGTTTTATCGAACAAATCTATTTGCAAGTCTATTGGTAATGATAAATGTCTAGCTTTCTTGAGTAGACTGTATATAGCTCTGGTAGCCCGATTAGCAATATGTTTCTTTGCCAAATCAAAAGAACCACTTCTACTAAAATATATACCTAGATACTTATATTCTGTTACATTATCATTTGGATCACCATTAAACGTAAACTTATAATTAGATTGTCTACCATTTGAGAAAACCAGCACTTTAGATGTATCTATGTTTACTGTAAGTTTACATTCATCACAATACAATTTAAAAACCTTTTAATGAATTCTGTAAATCTTTCTCACTTTCACACACAATAATTGTATCATCAGCATATAATAAAACAAACAATTTAAAAAACATGTACACTTGATCAAATGCATGAGGTTGGCAGTATGTACCATCGACCATTTCGTTATTGCGCAGTTAATGTATATCGACCCTGATTGTAATTAATATAAATGTTTGTTTTATTTGCTGTATCAATAAAATACTCTTGATATAATCGATCGTAAATGAATAAATCTAATTATGCTATCTGTTTCTGATTGGTCAAAATCAAAGAAACGGATAAAAACTCTAAAACGCGTTTTCAAACTCTGCGCATGCGCACTACGCGCGTTTGGAAACGCCCGTTTCAAAGCGTTTGGAAACGGGAAAACTATGATCATGCGCACTTCAAGCGTTTGAAAGCCCGTTTTAATGTTAGTTTTGCGTTTCTAAACGACAAACGAACGACAAACTGGTTTGAAACGCTAGATTAACGGTAAAACTCGGTAATAAAACGATTCGATAGCTGTAACGATTAGTACAATTTATTCGCGCGTTTTTTTACAAAAATATTGTGTATACCGGCAATTGGATTATAAAATATGTACCGGTAATTGGTTGATACAATATATGACAGTATTTGGAATATATTTCCGGTTGTTGTATGATACAACTCAATATGCTCTAGTATTTAGAGTATACAAAATATACCATTATTACACAATATAAAAATATTTTAATAATACAATATATAACAGTTATTGAATGAAACAACGTATACTGGTAATTGTGTGATACAATATATACTGGTAATTGTATTATACAATATTTACCTGTAATTGTGTGATACAAGATATAGCAGTAGTTGGATGATACAATATATACCGGAAGTTGGATAATACTACATATAGCAGTTTGCTACTGACATAATATTTACAGATAATTCCGTTATACCAATAGTGCATCCATGTGAGGGTGACAGAGGATATAGTTAACCTGAAGAAAATAATATCGATCGATGTGAAACATTATATTCGACATTAAAAGTAGGCTCTAAATAACATATACTGTGTTGAAGAACTTTTAATCAATATTCAATTCAATTTAATTCCAAATTGTCAACACTTTTACGGTGATGATATCTCATACCTTACTCTTAAATGTGAAAAATTCCACATACTTGCTGTTTATTTTAAGTGTGTAATTTTGGTTCGCTACGCTTGTGAATTCCACAATTTCTGTTCGACCTGACCCTTATGCGGTTGTGGAGCAATGTCTACACTTTCAGTTCGGCCTGACCCTTATGCGGCTGTGGTACAATGTCTACACTTTCTGTTCGACCTGATCCTTATGCGGTTGTGGTACAATGTCTACACTTTCAGTTCAGCCTGACCCTTATGTGGCTGTGGTACAATGTCTACAATTTCTGTTCGACCTGATCCTTATGCGGTTGTGGAGCAATGTCTACACTTTCAGTTCGGCCTGACCCTTATGCGGCTGTGGTACAATGTCTACACTTTCTGTTCGACCTGATCCTTATGCGGTTGTGGTACAATGTCTACACTTTCAGTTCAGCCTGACCCTTATGCGGCTGTGGTACAATGTCTATACTTTAGTTCAGCCTGATGCCTATGCGGCTGTGGTACAATGTATACACTTTCAGTTCGGCCTGACCCTTACGCGGCTGTGGTACAATTTCTACACTTTCAGTTCGGCCTGATCAGTATGCAGGCTGTGATAGAACGTCTACACGTTCAATTCGGCTTGATCCCTATGCGGTTGTGTTACAATGTATACACTTTCAGTTCGGCCTAATCCTTATGCGGTTGTGATACAATGTCTACACGTTCTTTTCGTCCTGATCCGTATTCGGTTGTGGTACAATGTCTACACTTTCAGTTTGGCTTTATCCCGATGCGGATGTGGTACAATGTCTACATGTTCAGTTCGGCCTGATCCTTATTCGGCTGTGGTACAATGTCTACACTTTCAGTTCGGCCTGATCCGTATGCGGTTGTGGTACACAATTTCTACACTTTTAGTTCGACATAATCTTATGCGGTTGTAGTACAATGTCTAAATGTTCAGTTTGGTCTGATCCTTATGAGTTGTGGTACAATGTCTAGACGTTCAGTTCGGCCTGATCCGTATGCGGTTGTGGTGCAATGTCTACACTTTCAGTTCGGTTTGATCCGTATGCGTTTCTGCTACAATGTCTCTATGTTCATTCGTCCTGATCCTTATGCGACTGTGGAACAATGTCGTCACGTTCATTCGGCCTAATCCTTATGCGGCTCTGGTACAATGTCTACAATTTCAGTTTGGCCAAATCCTTATGCAGCTGTTGTTAAATGTCTCCACTTTCAGTTCGGTCTGAACGTTATGCGGCTGTGGTACAATATCTACAGTTTCAGTCTGGCCTGATCTCTATACGGATGTGGTACAATGTCTACACGTTCAGTTCGGCCGGATCCTTATTCGGTTGTGGTACAATGTGTACACTTTCAGTTCGACCTGATTCTGATGCGGCTGTGGTACAATGTCTACACGTTCATTCGGCCTGATCCTTATGCGGTTGTGATACAATGTCTACACGTTCTTTTCGGTCTGATCCGTATTCGTTTGTGGAACAATGTCTATACTTTCAGTTCAGCCTGATCTTTATGCGGTTGTAGTACAATGCCTACACGTTCAGTTCGGCCTGATCCTTATGCGGTTGTGATACAATATCTACACTTACAGTTCGGCCTGATCCTTATGCGGCTGTGGTACAATGTATACACGCTTATTCGGCCTGATCCGTATGTGGTTGTGGTACAATGTCTTCATTTTCAGTTTTGCCGATGCTTATGCGGCCATGGTTCAATGCCTACACGTTTAGTTCGGCCTGATCATTATCCGGTGGTGGTAAAATGGCTACACTTTTAGTTCGACCTGATCCTTATGCGGTTGTGGTACAGTGTCTACACGTTCATTCTGCCTGATCCGTATACGGTTGTGGTACATTATCTATACTTTCAGTTCGGCCTGATCAGTATGCAGGATGTGGTACAATGTCTACACAATGAATTGTCCGGATCCTTATACGGTTGTGGTACAATGTCTACACTTTCAGTTCGGTCTGATCCTTATACGGTTGTTGTACAATGTCTACACTTTCAGTTCGGTCTGATCCTTATGCTGTTGTGATACAATGTCTACACGTTTAGTCCGGCCTGATCCTTATGCGGTTGTGGTACAATGTATACACGCTCATTCGGCCTGATCCGTATTTGGTTGTGGTACAATGTCTTCACTTTCAGTTCGGCGATCCTTATGCGGCTGTGATTCAATGCCTATACATTCAGTTCGGCCTGATCCGTATGCGGTGGTGGTACAATGTCTACACTTTCAGTTCTGCCTGATCCATATGCGGTTGTCGTACAATGTCTACACGTTCATTCTGCCTGATCCGTAAGCGGTTGTGGTACAATGTCTATACTTGCAGTTTGGCCTGATCAGTATGCATGATGTGGTACAATGTCTACACGTTCAATTCGGCCTGATCCTTATGCGGTTGTCGTTACAAGGTATACACTTTCTTTTCGGCCTGATCTGTATTCGGTTGTGGTATCACTGCATGAAAATAGGCATTTAATCATCAATTAAATTAGAATTAAACTACACTTTTACTTGTAATATAATGGAATGACAGTGAATTTAAATTATGATTAAATGTGAAGTTTAATTTACATTTAATCAACATTTAATTTTCCGCAAAATTCCGCGTTTTTATGATGATTTAAGTTGGACTTAAATGTTATTATATATGGCATATACATGCATTTTGTGGAAATTAAATATAGAATCTTGAATTCTCAGGTCTGCTTAAATTCCAATTAAACATCTTTTAAATTTGCTATACTAAATCTTTATACCTGCTTAAATTTCAATTAACACCTTTAAATGTGGTTTACCTAAATCTAAGGCCTACTTAAATTCCAGCTAAACACCTTTTAAATTCGGTATACTAAAACTTTAAGCCTGCTTAAATTCCAATTAAACACCTTTTAAATTTGGTATACTTAATATTTTAGTCTGCTTAAATTCCAGTTATATACCTTTTAAATTTGGTATATTAAATTGTTCAGCCTGCTTAAATTTCCATTAAATTCCATTTTAATTTTGGTATACTAAATCGTTAAGCCTGCTTAAATTCCATTTAAATTTGGTATAGTCAATATCTAAGCCTGCTTAAATTCCAATTAAATTTCGTATAGTAGATCTTTGAGCCTGCTTAAATACCAATTAAACACCTTTTAAATTTGGTATACTAAATCTTCAAGTCTGCTTAAATTCCAATTAAATACCTTTTACATTTGGTATACTCAATATCTAAGCCTGCTTGAATTCCAATAAAACACCTTTTAAATTTGGTATACTAAATCGTTAAGCCTGCTTAAATTTCAATTAAACACCTTTAAATGTGGTTTACTTAAATTTAAGGCCTACTTAAATTTCAATAAAATGCCTTTTATATTTGGTATACCAAATCTAAGGCCTACTTAAATTCCAGCTAAACACCTTTTAAATTCGGTATACTAAAACTTTAACTTTTAAGCCTGCTTAAATTCCAATTAAACACCTTTTACATTTGGTATACTTAATATGTTAGTCTGCTTAAATTCCAGTTAAATACCTTTTAAATTTGGTATATTAAATTGTTCAGCCTGCTTAAATTTCCATTAAATTCCATTTTAATTTTGGTATACTAAATCGTTAAGCCTGCTTAAATTCCATTTAAATTTGGTATACTCAATATCTAAGCCTGCTTAAATTCCAATTAAATTTCGTATAGTAGATCTTTGAGCCTGCTTAAATACCAATTAAACACCTTTTAAATTTGGTATACTAAATCTTCAAGTCTGCTTAAATTCCAATTAAATACCTTTTACATTTGGTATACTCAATATCTAAGCTTGCTTAAATTCCAATAAAACACCTTTTAAATTTGGTATACTAAATCGTTAAGCCTGCTTAAATTTCAATTAAACACCTTTAAATGTGGTTTACTTAAATTTAAGGCCTACTTAAATTTCAATAAAATGCCTTTTATATTTGGTATACCAAATCCTTAGGCCTACTTAAATTTCAATAAAACACCTTTTAAATTTGGTGTACTAAATATTTAAGCCTGTTTAAATTCCAATTAAATACCTTTTTAATTTGGTATACTAAATATTTAAGCCTGCTTAAATTCCAATTAAACACCTTTTAAATTTGGTATACCAAATCTGTATGTCTGCTTACATTTCAATAAAACACCTTTTAAATTTGGTATAATAAACTGTTGGAGCTACTTTAATTTCAATTGAATGCCTTTAAATTCGACTCTAAATCCCAAGGCCTGCTTAAATTCCATGTAAACACCTTTTAAATGTGGTATACTATATCTT
Source organism: Cyrtodaria siliqua (assembly GCA_037043455.1). Lineage (NCBI taxonomy): Eukaryota > Metazoa > Mollusca > Bivalvia > Adapedonta > Hiatellidae > Cyrtodaria > Cyrtodaria siliqua. The sequence continues at coordinate 87,822 of JAWPHD010008979.1, read as the reverse complement.
TAAGCCTACTTAAATTTCAATTAAACACCTTAAAATGATGTTTACTTAAATCTAAGGCCTACTTAAATGCCTTTTAAATTCGACAAACTAAATATCAAGGCCTGCTTAAATTCCAACAAAACACCTTTAGATTTGGAATTCCTAAATCATTACAGGTCTGCTTAAATTTCAATTCAACTCCTTTTAAATATGGTGTACTAAATCACAGGGCCGGCTTACATTTTCCCGAGACCTGTTTAAATGTAAGCAGATGATCATATGTTGTTTACTATTTTTCAAGGTCTGCTTAAATTAAATATGACAGAAATTATACAAACAAACACTTTTTTTTTTATAAAAATAACATTTAATAATCAACGATCATACAATGTATTTCATTTTTAAATTCAACATGGAAAATACATAGAGGATCTTAAACGAGTTCCCATTTCATATACGATTTATGGAACGAGTTATGAATTATTTTAATTTTAATGAGCCTTTTGGCGAGTAAATATTAAAAATAATTCATAACGAGTTTCATAAATCTTATATGGAATGGGAATGAGTTTAAGATCATTTTTATCACATAACATTGCAATAAATTAGTAAAAAATAATTCAGATGGACATAGAACCGCCACGACGTCAGACACACTTTAGCGCCAAAACATATATGACGTCGCAACATAGATGCATACATTGGATCATGCTAAAGATGTTTACAAAGTTTCATTGTTGTAGACCTTATACTTTCAAGTTATTAGCCAATCAGTTGTCAGGCAAAAAGTTAACGGACGGACAGACAGATGGACGGACAATCGCAAGAGCTAATATAAGTCCCTAAGGGCGTAAAATATGTGAAGAAAGAAGACAGAAAGCGTTTAAACTTTGAACATAATATTGAGGTTTAATTGGTATCTTCTTTTTACAACTGAGAACTTCAGCAGATGTTTCCTGGGCAGGGCTTTGATCCAGCAACCACCTGTTATCAAAGAAAATATTATAATGAACAGATTGAATTACATAAATGGTTTTGAAATATATAAAATATAATATACTTTTCAAAAATCAGCTATATATCTAGCATATTCATCATTATGGTTTGTTTGAAATGAACAGAATGGTGTTTTAGGTCATTTTAAACCTATGTATGGCCATATATGAGTCGATTTTTTTGTGGTAGACATACCATCCCATTGTTCCTCGGTAGAACCAGTACTATAAACCTCTCGCCATTCGTAAGAATCGACACTTCCTCCTTGGACAAGTCTAGCTCCCAGAGGGATTTGAACCCACAACGGTGAGAGGCGAGAAAGCCTTCAGTCGTATCGTCTTTTCATGGAGGCACTTATTAAAATGCATATGAAGAGGAAAAAGGAATTGAGTTAATGAGATGTAAATATATATATGTATCAGCTTTACTCCAGCTGTTCCTGAAAACAAGCACGCCCCAAAGACAGCACTTTTAAAAACATATGTAGGGATAGTTCCTTTAATTCCTTCTGTAGGGGCTAAATACAAAAACAAAACAAAAAACATTTCTATAATATGGGGTTGTCTATTGGGTGGAAAAATGCTTCTGGATGTATTTTTCATGCAAACTCTAACCCAATTAAAATAATCTTAAAATGCATGCATTCAATTTCGAAAAGCATGCTGTTGACGGTAAAAATCCAGTGAAATTTTAATAATGCTGGGAAAAAAATAATTCCCACAAATTAATTCACGAACGAGAACTCTTTACCAATTTCGTAGGCAAATTGATAGTGACACTGTAACTATCGTACTCATACTCAATTTGATTTTAATAGTACAATCAGTAATGTTTCAGTCCTAGGAATATAAAAAGCGGCACCTAGTTACACTGATCTTAAGACAAAGTTCCTACATTATCATCAAAGACATTGCTCTGAAACATGGTATGTACCTTGATTGGGGTAAGGCATAATACTCTCTGAAACTAAGTCTGACGCCACTAGTGACACTGACCTTAACTCTAAAGACAAACTTAGGAAATTTCATAGGGTTTCTTTCTCTTTTTTTTTAAGACATACATCTTCAACACCATCAAAATATTTGCTATGAAACTTGGAATGTTCATTTACTGTGGTGAGACATAACCAGCTAATCCCCACTTCACCAGACCTTGACCTTTGACGTAACAAACAACTTTTTCACCATATAATATTGACTTTGTGAATGAAATGCCAAATGTATTTAAAGGGAGTAGTGGCAATCTTGAAGTTTATATCAAACATTACATTTGGCGTCTTGATTTATTTATACAGTATCATTTTTAATTTAAACCTGCTCGCATTTAATTAAAAAAAAATACCGAACTGTTGTCTTTAATTTCAGTCTACATATAATTTTAGCAGCAGCCAACATACCTTTAGAATTTGTTACTTGCAGGTTTCATTTTCATCAGATTTCGTGCATCGGCACACTTCTGATTTACGGCCTGGGTGATGTCCCTCTCCAGACAGCCTGGTCGTTTTGATGTTACATATTATTCTGAAAAAGTGATTCGGACATTAAATTTGTATTGTTTATCATGTCTGTTCTATAAACCCTGTATCTGATATCAAAATAACATATCGGTAAATAAAAAAGAATGCTAGCCAAAATCTTAACTAATCAAATTGTATGTTTCATTCTTATTTAACACATTGACGGTAATATTGTGTATTTTAAGAGCTAAAAGTTACAGACATTGTCTCTTTAATGGATGTCACATGAGCAACAGATATAAATATTGCAGTGCCAGCGATTACAAACAATATATAAAACCTTTTAGCTTTTAATCAGCACACTTATGTGGGTCTATGAGATCATGTTTCTACACATACATTTCATGAGTGAAAAAAAGTTTATTTGCTTGTGCTCAATATCTGCTTTAATTATGGACAGTGTCAAGTTACAGTAATAATAAAACTAGCTCAAAACTACTTACTAATAATGGCATTCACAATCGTGCCGTCTAGTGGTGCCCTTGATTTAGAACCCTTCACACAACTGTTTCTCAGTGTCTCGTCGTCAAAAAACACAATTATCAAAAGCCTTGCCATGGCAGTTCCACTGTTTTTTGCCTTCTAAGGCAGGCATCAAGCTGTGCTACCGATAGTCTCGCACCATAGCCAGGAACCAACTCGACTTCATGTGTGCTGGAACTCTAAATGAAACAAAAAATAGGTCAACGACCTTGAAGCTCTACTGATAGGTTTTGATAGCTAGATCAGCATTCCTGTGAAGTTTCATAAAAATATGTAACATAGTTTCAGGAGTAGTCGTTACAAGTTTTTACTATATAACTCTATGTAAACAAAGATGGCCACTGGCGGTCATGTTTAATGTTGAATCAAAATAATTTTCGACAAGGATCAACATCATGTCATGGTGATCATATTAGAAAAAGTATGATATCAATATCACTTACAGTTGTCAAGAAGTAGTTGCTACAAACTTGTTTTTAAAAAATATATTTTTAGCCGTGGTGGCCATCTTGAATTTCAGGCCTATCCAAAATGTTGCTGGGATCAAATAGACATCAAGAGCAACATTCCTGTCAAGTTTCATGGAAATCTGTCAAGTAGTTTCAGAGGAGTAGTCGCTACAAGTTTCTACTATGTAACGCTATGTAAAAAAGATGGCCGCTGGCGGCCATGTATAATGTCAAATCAAATTAAATTTCAACAAGGATCAACATCATGTCATGGTGATCATATTAGAAAAAGTCTGATATCAATATCACTTACAGTTGTCAAGAAGTAGTTGCTACAAACTTGTTTTTAAAAAATATATTTTAGCCGTGGTGGCCATCTTGAATTTCAGGCCTATCCAAAATGTTGCTGGGATCAAATAGACATCAAGAGCAACATTCCTGTCAAGTTTCATGGAAATCTGTCAAGTAGTTTCAGAGGAGTAGTCGCTACAAGTTTCTACTATGTAACGCTATGTAAAAAGATGGCCGCTGGCGGCCATGTATAATGTCAAATCAAATTAAATTTCAACAAGGATCAACATCATGTCATGCTGATCCGACCAAATGTGACCTATATTTCGAAAGGTCGGATGAACGAACAGATTAATGGACAAATATATACCCGGACAACATTGTAATCGCTAAATCAAGATCCATAAACGGGCTCAACAAAAATTAGAACTCTACAAAAGAATATATGTCTGCACTTTATACCTACATATTTTTTAAAGTATAATAGATTAACACGTTTTTATTACATTTTCATCGGCAAAAGACAGTGATTTTTTTACCTCTGCGTCCTGCGTCCAAGACGCACAAATATTTCCGTGGACGCAAATTGTCAGAACATGTGCGTTCTCGGGACGCACATAAATTGCAAGTAAAGAGTTCCGTAATTAATATTTCCCCTGTAAGAATTCAATCCGTCGCTTTTTTCTCCGCGTCTACCTCCATATTTCCCCTGTAAGAATTCAATCCGTCGCTTTTTCTCCGCGTCTACCGCCCTATTTGACTATTCGACGAGGGTTAAGTTTACCCTCGCACCGTTCCGCGTAATTTTGTAACGTCGATTATTATTGGATAATGGTCATATGATTAGCCAATGGAATCGGCCGTGAGGTAAAACACGAAACGGTGCGGAAGTAAACATTCCACGAGTTGGCGATGCATCGTCAGCAAAGTCATTGATGTTAACAGTTTAGTTAGTTCTAATTAAGGATTATTACTACTTCTCTTAAAGAAAGGGGGATGTTAATAGAAAGATGCAGTGTTCTCACAACTGCGATTGTTATGCTCTCACCGCATGTATGCCTGATTAAAGTTATCAACACCATGTTATAAAATAGTGCTTGAATTTGAAATAAATTACTACTAAAACCTGTGACTCACTCCTTTAGTTTTCGGACTCATAGATTTTTGGCCCAGCGAGTCCTAGGACTCGTACAAGTGAAATTGTAAAAAAATCACTGAAAAGATTGGAATTTCTCAGCTAAAAATTATTACTATTACTAATTATATCTAACTCTGAAAATTCTACCCACCCCCTTCATTTTAATAAATGTTCATGGATCTGTAGTTTAAACAGTGCTTATTGGCTGCATGGTTACATGAAAATGACCCGTAAAGATGGTACAAACAATATTTAATGAAAAAAAATATGATAAACAGTACATTAACGGGCAATCTGGTGTAATGAGCATATTGTAAAACATGGCATGGCCCTAAAAATGGATTTGGGGAGGATAGTCTCAGAATTATTTATTGTCATTTCTAAATTGAAAAGTTGTATTTTCTTGATGGTTTCACATATAGAACCTGCTGAACAATGTTAATTAATTAATTTGAAGGCATATTTTGAATACATACACAAACAGTGGCGTTTTATAGTAAAATATTCTATTGTGACCCCTGAAAATCACAAATATCATTTTTGAGTAGATATTATTTTCAAGATAGCTTCAGCTGGTTGAAAATCACATGTTGTTGTTGAAATCAATTTAAAATCACTTGATTTGAAGCAAAAGATTGGAACGGTTGTCGAGATATGGCATTTTGAAGATTCAGGATTTACGCGTAAAAACCGAAGGAATTTTGCTTTAGCCAAAGCTCTTTTAAGCCCTCATATTTTGTCGAAATGGATTTTGTTCTAAAAAAGAATGACATCATTTCTCTCAGATCGAATGTATCAAACAATTTAGCCAGAAAAAATCAACTTCAGTTAGGTTTGAATGTCTCTTTAGATCAGACTACACCAATTACCAACCAATCAGCGGGCAGGGAAAAAGTTCCAGGGTAAATTCGGAGCTATTACACAGAATCTCTTAATTTTGATTGGTTGTCAAGGTAAACAAATCAAAAAATCTTGCTAAAAAATTAAAATTCAACGTTTGAAGAGTACTTATACAGGTTAAATCATACATTTGTGCAATGTATTCATAATGTGTTGCATAATCAAAGAAAGAAGTATATTTTACATTTTCCTCATGTTTCTACATGCAAGTAGGTGGGTCAGAACCATCAGACCCAAACAGCTTTTTCAAAACATACTCAATGTATGGCTTCCGTATGTTTTATTGATAAAACTAAGATAGGTCCTTCAAAGCAAGTAATACAAATATAGCTTCCTATATTAGGGAACTCAGTACAGAGCTTAGAGCTATAGAGTAGGCCTATGTAAATTGAATTGGTGTAGTATGACCTAAAAGGACCATAGGCATTCTCGATTTTGCCATTATCAAATCTCGTTCTCGTTTTCGCGAGATTTCGAGTTCGGGTGTCTCAACACTAACTCTGTATAGTGAGTATACAATGTTTAATTGTTTTAGACACATTTTAGAACGTATCATGCACAAATATCGTGCGAGTGCTGTTTCTAATTGTGTTAGTAATATAAGCTGTCGGAATATTGACCGTTTCTTGGTAAAATGTATTTTTTACTGCCATTATAATGATACATTAAAACCGAAAGTAGGTAGATGTGCGTTATTCAAAGATCATAATCCTCGTGTTTAATCAATTATGTAAAGTAATTAACTTTATTTATTACACATAAATACGTCCCTGCATTTTTATCATATTTTCCAAGTTGTATATATAACTTTCTTGTAAACAGGAACGGATCATATTAATCTTGTCTACCAGTTATAAAATATTAATAAAAGAATAATTAAGCATAGTAGTTTGAGGGTCTTTAAATTCTCCTTTAAATAATGTTCATAAAAGTATATACCACAAGCGAATATGTATCGCACAAAGTTATTTACTGTTGATAATTGTAAAGGGAATATATAAAATAACAGAACTGTGCAATACATTTTTTATTCCTACTATAAGATTTCATAAATAATGGGACGTACATAGATATATAGCCATTCTAAAAACAATTAATTGAACAGTCGCTTATGGTGGGTTTTATTTACAGGTTGTTTATTGCAATCAAAAGATAAAGGGTTTCTCGAATCGTAATAATGCGATACCCCGTGGCTAATTGACTGTCCTAAGCAGGATGTTTGTTTAGATCAAAGAGGCCATAATTCACAAACACTGGCTACGTGTGGAGTATTGACATCAGATATATACTATAAGTGTGTCATATTTTAATGTGTGCCATACAGCGAGGGTAAACAAATAACTTGAGTTAACCGTTTTAATTTTCAATTTTATTTATAGAATGCATTTGTGAAACTAAACACATTACAAATAGATAACGTTCAGTCCTATTTGTCCATAAAAAAACGTGAGTCTGCACGTACAGTATTGGACTTTCAAACTACTTTTAGAAAATATTAATATGAACCGTTCCTGTTTACAAGAAAGTTACTGTTTACATATATAAGGGTGTTATCTTTTTCACATTTTTACTCTCTCTTCATAACTAAATGTCAGGGTACAGTTTTACCCTCATCCAACCAGATATTTTCTTTTATTAGTATCACATTTGGCTCCAGAGTGTCTATTCAAAGTAACCAGTTTCTGCAACACTGCCAAACGACAAGTTGTGTTTAAAGAGTTTTATTTAAACTTCCGTGTATTTTAGTGTTTTTTTGTTCGTATTTGTTATTTTCGTGTTTGTGTACCTCTGATGAAGGCGTAAGCCGAAAACGCTTGGGTTTGTATAAACTGTAGCACTGTATGAATGTTTATATATATATATATATAAAACTTGTTAAATGTGATTAAAACGCAGGTACTTGCTTATTTAAGTGTAATAAGTAAGCTAACTACCAAATAATTTACGAAACATGAGGAGTATGATATTTGAGTAATGCACATCTGCATGTACCTTAACTTTCACTTTCAACGTATCATTATAATGGCAGTAAAAAAGTAATTTCCCCTGGAAAAGGTCAATATTCTGACAGCTTATATTACTTACACAACAAGAAACAGCACTCGCACGATATTTTTGCATGATACGTTCTAAAATGTGTCTAAAACAAATAAACACTGTATATTCACTATACAGAGTTAATGTTGAGACCCCACCGAACTCAAAATCTCGCGAAAAACGAGAGTGAGATTTGATAATGGAAAAATGGTGAATATCTTCATTATTCCGAATAAATCAAGCTATCAGATTTGTATGTATCCCAAACCCTTCTTCTGGGACGGTTCTAAATAACATTTCATGTGTTGACAAACCATTTAACACCATTTAAATATTTCCGAATTTTGTTATAGCGCCGCTTACTAATGTGAAATGGGTACATTTAAAACGTGTAAACCACTCACTTATCCATACACTCTCATATCTACACGCGTTGTGGATTTTCACTTGGTTAAAGGGATACATCAGAATAGGTAGTTCTTTTAAAATTGTTCAAATATTTTATTTGGCTATTAAAATTAGAAAAATGAACTAATTGAGCTATAAACGACCAAAGTAAATTACACCGAACAAATACAATAAAAGACATAAATATTGTATTGACTAACTAAGGTAACGTGCCAGGGATAGCTATTTTAAGCTTGGCGGTAAAAAATCGCAACATCTTGCAAAACGAGCGTCATGTGTCAGTATCGCCGCGGTGATCACGTGTGACGGTTATTTATAATCTGGTGATTACTCCATGGCCTAATAAGCCTTGCTGTAAATTATAATTAGTAAGTATTGCGCTGTAGTATAGGAAACTTAATGATCTATCTATATCTTAGAGCCATTTCAAAATATAATTTAATAATGTCATATCTTTGTATTTTATTAATACACGTGTTGCCTCCAAAACCTGATGTACTTCCTTTAAGTTGCGGAAGGACGATATAATTCGTATATAATTTTATCAGGCGACATAACATTTTCAACTATGATTTACGACGAATACTGATTTAATTTATAATTAAAGAGGCACTTTATAACAAGCTGAAATTTATTTTCAGTATATGTTAAATGTATTATTTGTATTGTTAATACAATGTGCAATGGTGACAATACTTATAAGAGCCGACGAAAACTATCTGGTATTTGATACTCTCAGAAACTATTTTATTGAATAGTTTAAAACTATAAGGAGTAAAACACATTATTAATTTAGTTTACTTCCGTTCTTGTTCTTTCTACATATATAGTGAGCACATATACTGTTGAACAAATAATCACAGACATATTAATAATTAGCTATAAGGTCTGTGAAATAATTAGGAATACAAAATTGTAAACTAGATTAATTATTTTACCACATTGCAATGAAGTATGATAGCAGTTAAATAGGAACAGGATATCGAGTTCTTCAAAGTTAAGTTAAGAAGTTTTACATATTATAAGTAACTGTATGACTTTGTTTATATCTTTCAATAACGGCAATATCTGCAGATTTCGAAACATTATAGTTTAGGTTTGAAACACGGCAGTCTTGATCTTCTTTATTTAAATTCGCGGCGTCCCGTCAAGTTCTTTCCTCTATAAGATCAATTAAATTCGTGCCTTTTGTGACTGTTTCTTGTCGTTCGTGTGTATTTCTATGTACAATAATGATATATCGGCGTTTTCATGGATTTAACCCGCTATTCACGCTTTATTTCCAACCAGTATACTTTTTTCTTTTGCAATCGTAACAGTGCATAATTGTATTCAAATTAAACCAGGAACATATGTTTCACAATATATGACATAATGTAACCAAGTTAAAAGTAAACATGATTCTGGTTATATAAATCGAGACACCCATTTCAAACACTTCAAGATTGCCGTGTGTCCCTTTAAAATGAACTCCATACTTGAATGATACACCGGAGGTGCTTATTTTTATAAAATTATTCAAGATTGCTCTGCGTCCCTTTAGAATCAGTAGTGCATTTCCTATGCATACAATATATTTCTTATTTTTAATTTCACACTGATTACAAACACGTTACTGGATTCTAGCGCATGACTCAGACATTGATGTAAACATATAATGGGGCTAAAACAACAGATGTGGTTATATTGGGACAGTGACAGAGGGAGCTAATATGAAGAATGAAGACATGAATATAGTATGTATCGGACAAACGCGGGGCAGAGGAGTTAGCTCCAAACCACAATGCATTATCCACTGAGCCAACGAGGCCACTTTGTAAATGAACATATTCAATACTATCTCTCTCAAATTATATAGAAATCTATACATTTTGCAGCGCTTTTCAAATCAGGTATTCCCATCTTTCTCTGTGTCACAGGGGGAGTTGATGAATTTTGTCGCTAAATGGGGTTATCAGGACTCTCCTATTGTTTATCTTCGCTTGTTATATCTGCAAAGCCGTGAATATAATCTAGAATACTATGTAGATGTTATCCTTCATACTCTGGGTGGTCCTCTAACTCCCTCACTCACGAGCGAATAAGACAAATATATAAAATCTACTATTCACCATCTCACGACTGAGCAAGATACATACTTGAATCAGGAGTACGTCCAGCATCAGGAAGAGATAGAAGGGGCTTTATTATCCTATACGTTTGATGAAGAGACGGAGGAAACAGACAGGATATGTGTGCAAGATGGTCGATGGAATCCAAATCAACGTGGTGGAGCCTCTCCTCAACCTGGCACATCCCGTGATGACCCAATTGCATCAAGTAATGATATGTATTCCATCAAGCTGAAGGACCAACGTTCCTTTGCCAAGAATGTCGCGCTGTTGAAAAGGTGATTCAAATTAAGATCAACGAAGAGCACAAAGACAGAAAACTAAGAGAAATGCATGATGACTTGGATAAAATGTTTGACGCCATCGAAGGAAAAGTTGAATTCATCTCTTTTGATCTTTAATGAAAGCCGGATGATTTACTTCAGTGTAAAGAAAGCTACCAGCCGTTAAATAAGTTAGGATGCCAAACGTGTCAACAGGAAGAACTATGTAAACCTTGTTCCATATGTCAGCACTGTTCAAAATCATGATGCGGAATGATGCGGCATGATGCGGCAAATCACGACATCGCCCTAAGTTCTTGGTGGCTAATACCGTTTGTTCTAAATGTATAGGTTCACCAGTGACTCCAAAATCTATTTGTAAATGTTGTGGTACCAGATGCGAATAGTGTGATGAGTGTGATGACATTGATGACGAATGAATAGATCCCTGTCCTATAACATAATATGGTTTCAGAGAATGTGATTTTCCAAGGCGATATCACTACTCACCATTTGACAATGGCTGTTGAAAATGTTCTTCATATCAAAGTCATGGACACCCTCAACATTCTACCCATGAAATTAACGTCTCTACCAAACGTATTTGAAATTTAGAATGTAAAGAAAGGTCGGCTTCCATATTTCTTTAGTATAAAATAAAACAAAGCCTACAAGGGACCATACCCAGCTCCAAAATATGACTTCGTGGGTTCGAAAGAAAGACACGAATTCCTGACCTAGCACAGCACCATAAAAAATAGATATTTGACTTTCGTAAATACATGCTCGATTACTGCAGGAAATACGTAGAAATACGTCGTCAAGCTTGTCTAAAATTTCGGGAGCCATTAATGACATCCACTGGCTAACAGGTTAAGTAGCTCAATGATAAGGTAAAGATGGAAACTAAATTGATAGGACCCTTTTGATTACGTCACCATTGCGTCAGTCTGCATGGGTGTGTACAGGACCAAATTCCTTGAAGACAAATGGAGAGTTCGGCTAGGATATGAAAAGGATTGGACTCCAGCCAACGTCGTGAAGGATACACTGCGAGTGCTGCAAATCAAGGACAATGCCATCAAAAAGAAGAAATCCGTCAAGACGTTCATAGTTAAGAATCTTCCAGGTGGCTATAAACAAGAGTATAGCAAAGTATCTATCCAACGGCTGCAATGGAGAATGAAAACAGAAGGTATACACATTCAACATGGCCTCAACGGTGGTGAAAAAGCTTTGCAAGGTACCATATACAAGTTGGACAGATTCCGTGCTGCAACAAACACCGCCTACGAGTTCCATGGTTTTGTATTCAATGGCTTCCCTGACTGTTTTCCTTCCGATTGTGAAGAGACTGTACACCCGCTCACTAGTCAATCTATGAAGGAACTATTTGATTTGACCCTAAACATGAGGGATTATATTCAACGTTTGGGTATGAAGTACGTGTGAATTTGGGAGCATGCCTTTACATACCAATGTCAAACAAATTCGGTGGTAGGACCAATGCAAGTCAATGACACTATAAAGTAACAGGCTGTGAACAGATCAAGTACGTCAACGTTACATCCAACGTTGAATCCTTGGGTTAACAAGTACGCACCGTACCCTACGGGAAACTCAGAAATCATCACTTCCAACTTTAATGATATATACAATTAAATTGGCATCGCTCTAGTAAACATACTACCACCCCGAAGATTATATCACCACGTTTTGCCATATCGATCGAATGGCAAATTGAAATTTCCTCTTTGTCGAACTTGTGCTTACAGTGAGAACCAGTCCCCGTGTACATTTATTGACGAATATAGCACTTTAGGTACGTGATGCACACCAGAAATCAAGACAGCAATCCGTAAAGGGTATAAGGTAGTGAAAATGTATGAAGTGTATCACTGGAAGGAAGCAGTACGATCCTAACTCTCCAGAAGGTGGTCTATTTTCAGAGTATATCAACACCTTTAAGGAAATATAAGGAAGATGATAGTGGGCCACCCGATTAAAAAACAGCATCCGTTGACACAACGAAGTACATCCGAGACTATGTTGAAAAAGAGGGTGTACAACTTAATATCAACAACATACAGGAGAACGTCTCAATGTGCACCAGACAGAATTCATTCACGAGTAAGAAGTGGAAAAGTTTTTCCAGATACTGTCCGTTTCACTTAAAGTAGTTCACGATTTCCATATCGTGACTGAAAATACTATACAACTAGAATGGATCTATAAAAAAGACTGTCTACCCGAAGATAATATAACCAATATCTACTTGGCCACATCATTACGTGTTGGGCACATCTGAAATTTTACAGCGTTTTGATAGAGCTGTGCTCTATTACAACACATATTCAATCATCATATTTGGACAGTATGATCCACCCCTCGGTGACTACTTGGGTGAACTTACCAACGAACTGGACGAAGATGACCATATTGTTGAATTTGTTTCCTGAGGACCTAAACAAATAAGACTACCGTACTAACAAAGGACATGAAACGTGTAAGGTAAAAGGTTTACACTGGACTTTACAACCAGCCAGCTCATCAACTTTACCGCTATGAAAACCTTAGTAACTATACCCTGTTCTAAACAATCACTGTTCTAAACAATCACTCACAGTTGTCAATCCGAGCAAAATGTGTTGGGATAAAAGAAAACGGAAGTTATATATATCAGACAAGAAGAAATAAGTATCAGATGGTTTATACAAAAAGAAGAAAGTAAGAAAACCTAGACACAAAATTAAAAAAACACAAACTATGTATTACCCTCTAAACAAAATATCCAACTGTACAATGACCGAAAAAGAAAACAACAGAAACTAAAGGTTATCACCAAATTATAAACTGTTACAACAAAATCAACGAGGGAACCCTAAGATGTGACACCAACTTCAAGTGGATTAGGGTGTGAGTAACCTTAGGGTGAAACTGAACGTGTCACTTTCGTTAAATTGTTCCTGTTGCTACTGCTGCTGCTGCTGACTAATGTTGCTGCTGCTGTCTACTGTTGATGCTGCTGTTGACTACTACTACTGCTGTTAGTGCTGCTGGTGCTATGGTACTGCTACTGTCGCTGCTGCTACTGCTGCTGATACTGCTGTTGCTGCAGTTACTGCTGCTTCTGCCAACTTCTGTCTATCTCTGCTGCTCCTGTTGCTGCTGTCTACTGCTGCTACTGTTGCTGCTGCTGACTACTACTGCTGCTATTTCTGCTACTGCTACTGTTGCTGCTACTGTTACTGCTGCTACTGCTGTTAATGCTGCTGCTGTTGCTACTGTCTTCTTCTGATGATGATGATGATAATACTGCTGCTGTCTAAAGCTGTATACTTCTGCTGCTGCTACTGCTGTTGCTGCTGCTACTACTGCAGGCTACTGCTGCTGCCTACTTATGCTGCTGCTACTACTGCTGTCTATTTCTGCTGCCTACTGCTGCTGCCTACTGCTGCTGCCTGTTGTTGCTGCTGCTACTACTGCTGCCTTCTGCTTTCTAAGGCTGCCTACTGATGTTGCTGCTGATGCTACTGCTGCTACTGTCTACTGCTGCTGCTGCTGCTGCCAACTGCTGCTGATGCTACTGCTGTTGCTACTGCTAGTACTGCTTTTGCTGCTACTGTTGTCTACTGTTGTCTACTGCTGCTACTGCTACTGCCTACTGCTTCTGTTGCTGCTGTTGCAGCTACTACTACATGTGTCTAGTGTTGCTGTTGTCTACTGCTGCTGATACTGCTGTTGCTGCTGCTACTACTGCTGCATACTGCTACTACTGATGTATATTGCTGTTGCTGCAACGCATCCACGGTTGTATTAGGTTGGCGCATCTGTATTCGTCCAATAAATGTCGGATGGCAATTTCGTCAAAAACGATGTCACACATCCATTCTTGAAATGTACACCATTGCTTGTTGCATTGTATTTTGCGAGAACATATGAAAGTATCGTAAGTTTCTCTTCGACTTAATGAAGCTTCCGCAATACATGTGGTCAGAGTGCGATAATGACGGTATTGCCTTATAAACGTTAGATTGAATGCTATCCTCAGAGTGTTTTTTTGTAGAGTTATAAAATATATAGGCTCCATTGAGCTATGCCAACTATTACAATGTAGCTCTGATATTCACCTTGTTTGAACTCTGTTGTCTGAATGATGGGCCTCGACTTACATGTTCAATTTTTATACTTTTTTTCTTGTACGTGCTCTTCTTTGACCGGTTTTCGGGGCACGGATGGTATCCGTTGTCGTGTAAGTTTATTTTCTGTTTTTTTTAATGTATTTATCTCGAAAAGATTTTTAATAAAAACAAAACGGTTAACTTGAATTGAAACAGCGATTGCTTTGCTGACAAAAGCAAATAATTTATGTAAAAAAGTGTAATCTATTTTATTTTGATCGATTATTAACTATAAATGATTAAACATCGTTTCGAGATAAGTACATGTTTAGTCGGACATGTTTAGCGAAAACCGCTTCACAACGACCTATTTCCGGTTTAATAAAAGCTTTCGTGAGGAAACACCAGAATATCACTGTGTTTATTTTTCTGTTTGAATCAATTCCTGAAAAAATGTATCCATATATCGATCATCTGAACAAATCGATGATACATCGATATTGTTTCCATCAATGACAGCCCTACTGGGAATAAACTTATACTTTTAATCGGCACGTACATTATTAAATGACCTGAAATGAACACCTGATTAGAGTTTTGATAAACAGTTTTGTAGTGTAATGGTGCCATTATTAGGCGGGTTAGTTTCTTTAAATGTAAAACGTTTTGTTATAGCCACTTATCAATATAAGACTTAGTTAGTTTCCTTCAGTTTAAGAAGAAAACATTATTTTTTAAAAATTGTTCACTTATATGTCAGCAAAAAACACGAAAATAAAATATTTCAAAAGATATATGGAGAATATATATTGATTTGTAGTGAACATAGGATTTAATGTCATCACTTAGTTTTCTCACTTCAAGACAAAAAAAAAGATATTTTTATTTATATAGATCTACCCACAATCTGGAAACGTATATATAAAATATTTCTGCAACGTCAACAACACTGTTTGGTGAAAATTTTATTTTTACCCTATTAGTACTGAAAATATAAATGGGACCCCACTTGTTCCCAGTGGGATTTTTGCATGGGACCCCAGTTTGCCCTAGCGGGATTTTTGGCGGGATTCACGTTTGTCGCAGTGGGATCTCACTCATTGCCAGGGGGATTCCACTTGATCCCAGCAGGAATTTAGGGCAGCCCTACTGAATATAACTGGGATTCTCAGTGGGTTCTACAGTAATATATATCCTTTTTTTAATTGAATGTATAGTGTGCTCATACAAGAATGAGTTAAGCTGCCGTTTCAGAAAAAAACTGTCATGGTTATTTATTTTTTAATAAGATATATCTAAAAGGTGGTAGCATTTACAATTTGCCAGCTGATTTGGTACCGAATAGTTGAGTAGCCCATGTACTAAATGGAAGTGATATGTTATAAGTTGAACACCTCTGGTAGTTGAATATACTGGACATTCGTAAAATGCTCAATAACAACTACCTACAAACACAGTATTTAAAAACAAAAGTTCGATCGATGTATCTAAAACAAAAACACCGTTTCCATGTTTAAAAGGATTGACATATTAACTTCTGACTCTGAAAGAAATATAAAATGATCGGACAGGGAAAGTAGCATTCAAGTAAAAAAAACAACACTATCATTGTGTTTCCTGATAACCAATAAAAGCACGTATTTTGTCCAGGTTTGTCATAAATATGCATGCGTACATTTTTAGAAGTTTTCCTGAGAGAAAAAATCGGTTAATATATTTCAGCATCACTATGTCAAATCTTCATTACACTTTAACAGCACCTTCCTCTTATCAAGCACCGACCATACTTTGAAAACTAGGTCACTGTGACTACTTTCTCCAAAATATGCATTACGTAACTTTTTTTGTTTAGTTTGAACGGGGGAATTACGTTTTTGTTATATCTCAGCCTAATCTGGTCCGATCTTCATCAAATGTTAACAGCATCTTCATCTCATCAAGCACTGACCTTATCCTGAAAACGTTTTCATAAATTTTAGACAAGCAAAAAAAAAGAAATGAAAACGTTGTCCACGTTCAATTGCACCAAATCATACGACATTGTATAAGGGAAAATACGTTTTTGAGCGACAACCATGCTTTTCTTCAAATTATTGGGAGGAGGCGAAAGTAAACTCTGGCCACCACTCTGAACATTGGGGGGTGGAGGGGGATTGGGGGGTGCGTTGGGGACGGCCCAAAACCCCCTTGCCCCCCCCCCCCCCCCCCCCCAGATCCTACGCCTGTGGGTACATACTTTCTTTCTTAGCCACAATTTGATGAACGGATTCTGATTCCAGATATGCATAATTTACTAAAATTATACAAACTATGTGACACTGTATTGATGTCACTGCGCCTGTAGCTTATTCATAATCCTCGTACTGGGTTAAATTGCAATCCTTCAATTAGTTTAGCGAAAATACAGTCCCAAAGGTAAGAAAACGACATACTTACGTCAGGAAATACAGAGAGATCGAAGTAATTAAACTTGTTCTCGGCAACTAAGTTCGCAATAAGATTCGTGCTGCTGTTGACAGAGTTAAGCTCACAGAGACCAGTTGACGTAGCCATATTGAAGGACAAACATTTTGTCAGACGAAAGCACCCGCGTGCACTATCGACTACACCAGGTACGGTCATATTTTGGACCATGTATCCGATTAGCCGAAGGTTTAAGTGGTTCCTATTGAAATTAATGGAGCTCTTCTCACGGCATTCTTGTGCGGCGCCGTTATGAACAGATAGACACATACAATAGAGCAGAATTGTAAAATGTAACACAATTAAATACATTTTTCTCTTCAGTCTAGCATTAACAACTAAAACTATGTTGTCTGCGGTTACGTTAACCTGGTAACACTGACGTAACAATATAATAGTAGTTCAATACACACCTTCAATCATATAACTGACTAACACATTATATCTCGTAACATATACATAATTTTGTCTAAATTCAGAAATCGAGTTCAAGAACTTATATGCGTATTCCTGATTGTTTCACTATGCTTATGGCTGTGTCTAATAAAATACACATGGTATTGCATAACCATTGTCTACTTTACAAAATGTACTATCCGAAATCCATATACTTTTATTATATTTCATATAGAAACTAACACTATGATTTTACGTTCAATGCAGCAATCCTAACATTGGTAACAGCAACTGTTTGTCATGAATTAAACAACTTATATAGTACCTCCCGCTGTTCACAATCCATGACAATTTTGTTTTTACGCAGTTATTTCGTTTCGAAGTAATGGATAGAAATAATGCATGTGACACCGACAAAATAATGTGTTTGGTGCAAACGATTTGTACAAATATTGGGTCTTTACAAATTTCTGAATATCAAATAATGATCAACACAATTTACGCATGTTTTGTTTGCACGCCGCGCATCTTGATAAAGAGCTACTTATGTTTATTTAATGATATAGCATTGATTACAAGCATTATACCATTAATTGTATTCAACGTGCAATGGCTTATTTGTTCAGCTTTGCATCAACAGGCAAAACTAACCGTAATCGAAACACAAAACATGGAAAACGAGGAAATGTGTTCTATTATTTATTTTACAATTCATCAGTTCCAGAAACGCTACGAATCACTTACACCTCAAACTATAGTTTTTCAAAACAATTGGAAATGGCAACTCGTTACGTTTGTCGAATCCTCCATCGCATCAGTAATTGTTAACCGACAGAAATGCTTTAGCGAAGGCACTTGTGGTATTTCGCTCACTCGATAGTTGAAATACCCACCTTGATGCATACGGAGTTTTGGTGTGACTAATCGAATCTCGGGATTAGCATCTAATTCCAAAATTTCGAAGAATTTACGCGGCAAATTGTATCGTCGGATTTGCTAATTTTGTTCGTTTGCATTTTGACTCATCACGAAAAAAATGGTGATGAATGGTGATCAAATCTGTAGTTCAAATTACCCTACAGCATGGCCCACCAGTTGGACTAAAGGGGGCTGCAAGCGACTTGGAATAGTTTGTAAATACATAATAATTTTAAAATAAATATTCGTAAAAACAATATCTATATTTCGCTCAAACTCAAATAATTGCACCTCACTTTAAATATGAGCCGCGGTACACATTTACAATTATTTGTATCGCAATTTAACAATTATTTGTATCGCGGTTTAAATCGCGTGTATCGCGGTTCAAACTGACCAAATTGAACTGCGGTCTAAATCATTTGAACCTTGGTTTAAACTATTTAAAGCGCGGTACAAATCAGCATAGAAACCATTTCATCAAGTGCATTATCATCGGATGGGTTAGTTGTATGTATGTCTGTCACAGTGACGCTCATTATGCATATATTTATATTCGGAAAGGTTCAAAAGTAAATATCTTCTGAAACAGCTTTTAAAACGATTTTAAAAAGATATTATTAAAACGTTAGCACGATGTTCCCTGAGAAGAGTCAACTCAGATTTGGGTTGTTCATTGCCGACATTACCAAAAGCTGGTCAAATAAAAAACAATTGCAAACGGCATCTCCAACCTCACTTTAACAATTTAAGTATTTAATTGAGACGAAGTATTTTATTTGTCTTATTTCTTCGCACATCTTGATTTGAACCACTGTTTAATTCATTGATGGATATGTGCCATAATTTGACATTTGTACATAAGTTCCAATTATTTGTACCGCTGTTTAATTAATTCATGGATATGTTCAATAATTCAACATTAGTACCACAGTTCCAATTATTTGTACCACTGTTTTCATTTGTATCGCGGTTTAAATTATTATAACCACGGTTTAGTTAGTTGTACAATGGTACCGCTAATTGTTTGAACTGCAGTACAACTCATTTGAACTGCGGTACAAAATATTTGAAGAATCTGACCTTCTGTTAATTTAGCGTTCCATCTCAAAGTTGTGAACTTTGTGTATAATATTATTGGAATAGCACGATAAATTAAGTGACTGGTCAGACGGATTGATGGACATCGAAGATTTTTAACCTATAGTCCCCAGTGGAAACCAAACCAGCAGTAGACTTGTTGATGCATTATAAAATCAAATGGGGTCTTCCTCTCATGAAGGAGTAATCAAGTTGTCTTGGACTACTTCTTTGGACTCTATGATTGGTGCACCTACTGAAACCCCAACTAAGGGAGGTGGGTGCATAAGCGTTCGTCCCACGGGTTTTCTGGTCGTACCCTAGATTGTTGTTCTCTTTAACTGCAACTACTATGGTTGTTCAGTACGATTCTGGATACATCCTGAGATGTTTATTATTTTGTATGTGTTTCTTTAGTCAGTTTCTCTTGATGTGGACTGTGGAATTTATTGTTAGAGAATTTCTGTTGATGGGATGTAGTTTTGTTTACACTGTCTTGTCTATATGGGCGCTGAAGACAGGATAATAGCGAGGATTGTGCGCATATAATATCGATTCAAGCTAACCAGTAGGCCTTATTGCCTACTGACCGTTCCAAATCGGTAACCCTGTCTTCACCACCCTTTCTGTTGTTTTTTGTCTCTTTCATTGTATTATCAAGTCCTTTGCAGTGCAGTGCGGACCTACGATACCATTGCGTTCGGACGATGTGGTTTCTATAGGATCCTATATCTCATTTTTATAGTTTATAAACAGTGGGTGCAATCCTTCACAAGCTATTGAGCAGAAATGATTGTTCAATATCTGATAAAGTGACCTTGACCGTTGAATTACTGACCCAAAATCAATAGGAGTCAACCTCTAACAAAAGACATTCGAGTTATGTTTGAAAACTCTATGTGAGGCATTTCACAAGTTTAACGTAAGCCATTTTCCACAAGCTGACCCAAATGAAAGTGTAACAACAACAATGACGAAGTGATATCTAAGTGATGTAAAGAGGGTTATAACTTTTTCAAAATATGCTTCCGTTATGCAACTTACATATGGAATGTTATTTATCGATACCGAATACATGGGTAAAGTTTCTTTCCAATCTGTCAAGTGATTTAACAACTATAAGCTCAATATACTGAACATATTTTACACAATTTAAAGGGATATAACCCTGACAATATGTGTTGCTGAATTGTGTTACTTGCTAGTGGCATTATTATTTCTTTTGTGAAGTTTCATGTAATTCTGAAAAGAGTTTTCCGAGATAAGAGCCTTCTGTAAAAATGTGAAAGGACATGAACCGACACAACAATTGGTGCGTGGGTACACTGATAACGATTGTTTAATATGGGCAAAACTAATTATGGATTGATGGTTGTCGAGGGTTGCCATCATTTCAGTTCAAGTTGCGGAGACCGAAAGATAATTCCATTTCTTAAATTGACATTTGACCATCGCTGCAACCTTGACTCCCTGGTTGACAGGAGTTGTAGACAACACTCCATCACCAATATATTTCATTCATTGCTGAGTTATGGCTGAATACATGTTTGTTGCTGCAACCTTGACCCTAGCTTGGCTCGAGTTGGATGCGACACTCCGCCTTAATGTAGTAATAATTGTTTAATCCAATCATTAACTGCTATGAAATGAGCATGCATATGTTGACCTTCTCTCTCCGTGCCATTAAAACTAGACTGGTAAGAGCTGCACATGAACCATTGTCTTTATGAGATGAACATTTCTGTCAATATTCTTTTAATCTATTTTTTTATTGCCGAGTTATAGCTCGGACATTTAACCCTATGTTGGAATTGTTGTACGCCAGACATCATCTCCATGTGGTAAACGTTTTTTATTCTGCCAAATCAACTTTTTGATCCTATCCTTCATTGCTGAGTAATGATCCAGATATTAGTTTGACCTTTGAGCTTCACCCCCACACCTTGACCCAAGAAGGATGGGAGTTGAACATAAAATATCGTCTTCTTGTGCTGAGTATTTATTCTGGCAAACATTATTAAAATTGGACTATCCATTACAGAGTAAATGTAACAGCCTGGACACGAAAGGACGGACTTATGGACGGACAGCCGTAACGTATATGCCCCTTACTTCCCTTCGGTGGCTTGAGCATAAACATATGAAATAGACAATATAACTAACTGTTAGGTACGTTGAATTTTAATTGTAATTATTATATTCAAGTGATTTTTGCCTGTATGCACTCATACAATGCTGATGTTCAAATACAGTCTAACAACGGTTCTCCAGAAGTGGAGAAACACATAACAAGAACAAGAGGGCCCTGAATCGCTGACCTTCACTTGCAACAGAAGAGTTTGAGGTTAAAGAGGTTTACTAAGTTCCGAGAAGTGGTATTTTTTTTCTCTATGTAAAACTGTCCCCAGACGCAGGACATAATTTGACCCAATAGATACAATTTGATCAAACTTGTCCCAATACAAATCTAAGTTAAACATGTAAACCCAGAGGTGGGGCAAAATTTACCCAAGAGTCCCAATTGATAAAACTTGGTAGAAGAACATATGCTTCAGCTACATGCGAACTATTCAAACCTTTAGTTCTCGTTTTTTCACAGATTACATTTTATTTTTCCTATATATCTCTTAATGTCAAACTATGACCCCTCTCAACCAACCATAGCCCCAGATAGGCCTTGGAACGGTTGGTGGCAAAAAAGTCCGGTGGGAGTTTTAATCAGGTTCTAGGGTGAACCAAACCTCACAATTACCCTACTGTCATCTCAATAAACGGGACAGTTTAAATAAAGAGAACCACGCCATGAACTATTCTCTAACCAACAAGGCAGCATCAATAGACAATATAAGCAAAACAAAAAGGTGATCGTGCATATATAAATACAAAAGAATCAATAGCATAGAAGGAA
This sequence comes from Cyrtodaria siliqua, assembly GCA_037043455.1. NCBI lineage: Eukaryota > Metazoa > Mollusca > Bivalvia > Adapedonta > Hiatellidae > Cyrtodaria > Cyrtodaria siliqua. The sequence goes on along the minus strand of JAWPHD010008979.1, from coordinate 65,365 downwards.
ATATAAATAAATCGAATAGAGGAAAGTACCATTCAAGGAGGACAGTCAACCACAAAACACAGAAACAAACACGCAAACAGACAAACAAGAAGGCAAAAGTAATAATAAAAGTAAACGACATCCCAAACACAAAAGGGTTGACAATAGGGCTACCGCCTAGGAACGGTCAGTGGCAAAGTAGGCCACTGGGGATTTAAATCGGCTCTAGGGTGCACCAAACCCCACACTTACCCTACTGTCATCCCATTAAAACAGGACAGTGTAAATAAAGAAATCCCCGCCATGATCTAATCTCTAACCAACAAGGCAGCATCAATAGGCAATATAAGTAAAACTGTTTACAAGATTACGAATATTAAAGTCCGCAACTCTAGTACGAGCTCTAGAAAAACGAATAAGTTATGATAGTGTTATAACCTCTTTTGATAAACTTTTAACAAGTTTAACAAAGATAGTTTGAAAGTGATCATGACCAATGATCTTAGGAAGTGTGTTAATCGTGGCACCATAGAGGTCATGTTGTGATAGTCCTTGTCGCAGTATAGATCTTAAATTACATTTATATTTGGAAAGACGATCACGTTTACGATAATAAAACGTTGCAAAGAGTTTACGAAGTTTATGGTAACGGTAACCATGATGGAGTAGTTTTTAGTTATACAAAGATTACGAATAGTAATGTCCGCAACTCTAGTACAAGCTCTAGAAAAACGAATAAGTTGAGACACATAGACCCCATATGAAGTTGCACGAGGAACATCACCATCTAAATGAAAATAATTAACAATATCAAAATTAAAACCATATCTCTTGTCATATATTTTGCTAATTATTTCACCATTTTCAATAGAGAGATGTACATCAAGAAAGGAAGCGTTAGAATCAGAATGATTAGCTTTATTAAGTTGAAGTTAATTAGGGTATATATTATTTACCATAGTAGAAAATAAAGGGTTGACATTGTTTAATATGTCTTCCAGATACCGAGAAGTGTCATTAAAGGCCTCGATAACACCTTCCTGTGTATCTGGTGAAAGATTCAACATGAAATCTCTTTCATAGCAATATAAAAACAAATCTGTGACAAAGGGTGCACAGTTCGTACCCATAGGGTTACCAACAATTTGTCTATGAACGGCCATTCCATACCTGACTAAAATATAATCTAATCGGACGATGAGTGCGTTACAAACTTCTAAGCAAGACCACATAGTGTAATTATCTAAAATGCCGTTAGTAAAACCCGCTTTACTATTATTACAGGCCAAAAATGTAGTATTTTCCCAAGCAAATGTTTTTTGTAATAAGAGCATAAGCTTGTCGTTGATAAGGTGATGTGGTAAGGTTGTATATAGTGTAAATAACATCATCCTCAGTAGAATGAACTGGAGTATATCGAGTTCAAGAGATGAAACATTTATGTAATGTATGCAGGGCCTAAAACAAATTTATTATGAAATTCTTGAATTCCCGATTTTGAATTATGAAAGGAAAAGAGGGGTTAGCATTATAAAAGTTTATACGTGTATCTATAATTTTAAAAATTGACTTTTTCCAAAAAGACAGAACATTTGGGTCCAAATGTTCTCTACGACACCATTTCAAACTAGACTACTCAATGGATTGGGCGATCTGACCACGACAGGCATTAATATCTATAGTTGAAGGTAATCTATACTTAGGACCATACGATAACAGATGCCGAATACGTTTATCAACAATATCAACATTACCAGTGATGAAATGACCTGCTGGAGCCTAGCAAATGTTTGATGTTATTTACTATATCAACCAAAGTCAGAAACTATTTTATTGTAGTCGAAAATAATATTTCTAACAGTTTTTTGTATACGCATAACAAATTACAGGACTTTCTGAATTTTTGAAATATTTAGGGATAGAATCAACTACATGATTATCTCGAAAAATACTAGGCATGTCAATGAAATCAATACCTTTATTACATTATAGTATGTTTAGAAAATGCCTGACGTGATCAGTCTCTTTGTCAATATGGGGTCGGAGACCATGTTGTGTGTAGCTTTGAATTATGGAAGCAGTGTTATACAAGGGATATGTATGAATATTTTGTCTGCTTCCTCGTCGATCAACGGGGCATCCGTGGCCGAGTGGTTAACGTCTCTGACTTGAAAGCACTTGCCCCTCACCGCTGTAGGTTCGATCCCTCATGGGCCTAGGAATCTTTATGTGAGGAAGCTATCCAGCTGGCTTGCGGAACGTCGGTGGTTCTACCCAGGTGCCCGCCCGTGCACGAAAATTGCCTGGAGGGGCACCTGGGGTCCTACTCCAACAATGGAAGCTGGAAAGTCGCCATATGACCTTAGCTGTTGGTGCGACTATAAAATCCAATTCAATTCAATTCCTCGTCGATCAACTTATGTGAAGAAATGGACAGACTGGTAAGCCGTGAAAGCATAGAGTGCTTTCCAGACTGTTTAAAACTTGTATGTAAATATAGAAAAATTTAAATATTAGGATCTTTTGAAATATATCCTTGTTGATAAATATTGTCATTAAAGCCGAGTGGGTATGGAGGTCTGTAAGTTTTCCATCCACTTAAGTTCTGCTATATGTCTGGTTTTTATTTTAAAGCTTTTAGTAGCATCATTGTCATAAATTATATATTCCACCGTTTGAACAGTTACCAAAAGTATGACCTGATTGACGAAAGTGTTGGTACAAGTAATTTGTTAACTTGCCAGTCTTTTTTTCTGCTGTTCTTGTTTTACTCACTAAAAATAAATATAAAAGTCGCACAGGAATGCAGCTTTTATTCCACTGATAATCTGTAACGTTGTGTTTATAATACCACACAATTTATAACTACGCCTATAGGCAGCCACAAGTCGTGTCAAGTGATCAATCAGTTCTTCATTGTAATCCAGTTTTGTCATGTACAATTATAATTAGACCATATTTAAAATCAATTATTCAAACAATTTAAAAAATAATTGTTCATGTTCTCCAGATGATATTTTACCTATTCTTAATAATTCATCAAGTATGCAAATACCTTTATTTATTAACTCTGACTATTATTTCCTGATTCAATACTTCCCAATACCAAATCCAGATCATTAACAAAATCATCAGGACTGTTGTAGTATTCAACACAAATCTTCTCAAACTTTGAAGAATTTTTATTACTTGACCAACCAGATAATTCTTTCTGTTTTTTAAAAGTATGTTGAGACAACATTGAATACGGTTTCTTATTTTTGTAACTCTTTGTTACAAAATCAATTAAATCCCTGTCTACTGTTTGTGATTTAATACAACTGTTTCTCCTTGTCTAGCAATTAGTATATTATGACCTGTAACTTCAGGAAAATCAATTTGTAACATACCGTAATGACCATCTTTACTGACTTTATAAACATTTTTTTTGTAGTAACCGTTTTCAGAAAAAAAAGGGGCATGATCATACATAGCTCTAATTCTACTTTTATAATACCTTAATAATTCTGTTACTCTTTCCATAGTTTCCGTTTCTTGTTTATATGCTGCTTTTGAATTGCATCTCTTTCCATTTGTATTTGTTTAATAAGAGCAGCCTTTTCTTGGCCAATTTGAAAAGGTACATCACAAATGTCATTATGTAATCTCCGCAACATAGTTTCATCTTTAGATACCTCCGATGGTAAGATAATTTTATATGCTTTCACATCAGCTTTATAGATACTAGCATCCAGATCTCCAATAGTATAAAATTCCAAGGGATGCTCTGTACTAACTATTTCTTTCCCAGACGCTTGGTCAAATAACTTAGGCAACCCTCGATACGTTAGTTCTTCTGACGCCTTACTAGCAATAGCTTCTGGAAGAGTAGCTAATTGTTTACTTATTTCTGGAAGAGTAACTTACTGCTTAGTTAACTGTTCTGACTGATTTACCGGTTTAAATACTTCTTTGCATAAATCACGACTAGTTCATGTTTCTATCCTTTTTTGAATAATTTTATTTTCATCATATGTGAAACAAGTTCACTTGATATTTGCAGTTTACCAATTCTTTCCACTTTAACAAGGACATGTATAATAATGTATTTTTTATAAGGTTAGATAAAAATAAGATAATTTAAGATAAAATGAAACAAGTTAAGATAAGTTAGTATATTGTAGCTGATTTCAATACCTGTGTCACTGCTTCTTTTAATAGTACTGGGTGCAATTTATCATTTATTCATTTTTTTACCTTATCTGATATTGTAGCTGCTAAAAACCTTTTAAGACGTCTTCCTAATATAGAACTAATTTAAAAAGATGTTCCATATCTATTTGTTTTGTTTTCCTTGGTGCTTTTCTCTTTTGGTTTTGGACATCCTTAGCTGCTTTAACCAAACCGTTTGTTTTAGAAGCTGAGTTGTTCTTTTTTCTTTATTTTCTATTGCAGTAATATGAACTCTTGATTTTTGTTCTCCTTCTCTTATTTTAAAAGTCTGTTTTTAGCCGTGTTATATCCCTTGATGTTTATGCATTTTTTTTATTTATTGTAATTTCCCCTGCGCACTACACTTAGTCCTACAAAATAAACATTTTGGATATTAGGATATTTATTTACAGTTGAAAGACTACCCGGTATTTTTGTATTCTTTGGAGTGTTTGCTTCTTTTGGATGTTGTACATCCTTAGCTACGATAACCAAGCCATAATATCTGACTTGATTAGCTTTGAAACATTCTGCTTCTGTTCCAAGTATTTTACCATAAGGGATCTTTGCTATTCCACATTAAACTTTAGACATATATAACAATAATTAGACAGTAATAATCAATATGCTATATATTATTATGGAAATTCCAAACTATGATTTAATTGTAGAACACAATAATGTTAATCAGATATATGACTTCATGCCAGACACTTGTTTTAGAATGTTAATATGCGGTAATTCGGAGAATCTGGTGAAACCTATAGTATATTATGACAATATTTATTTATTTGCTAAACATATAGAGCAGGCTAAATATACAGTTTTATCAGAACGTTTTGATAAAATAGCAAACACTATGCAATTATAATAAAAGACATATTAGCATATTCAAATGATGAAGTTATTCCTGTAAATGATTTAGACTCCAATACTCAACAAATGTTTGTGAACGTAATCCAAATGATTTTATTAATAATTGTATCTAAGGTAGACATAGAAACTGTTGTGTAATTTATTTGACACAATCTTATTACAAAACTCCTAAAGACGTCTAATAAAATTGATCTCAGTATATCTTCTTTGCAACTCCAAGTAAAAATGAAATTGACATGCTTTCTAGAGAACAAGGTATTGCAAAAGATCAGTATAAAAACGCGACTGAAAAAACACGACTTTCTATATCTGCATCGTCCAAGAAGGAAGCGTAACTTTACAGGCGAAATTTAATCTAACATTGTTAATGATCTTGACGAATAAGTTAGTTCTGCAAGTGTTAGTATAACAAATTTCTGTATTGTGTTGTCAGAGTATGTAAAATAAAAACATCTGGTTATCTTCAAAAGGATAAAAAACAGAAAAATGTTTTAAAAAAGTGATCTTAATTGTTTTTGGTATTTGTATTTATATATATTCACGAGCATTTTTGTGTTTTACTTATATTGCCTATTAATGAAGCCTTGCTGGTTAGAGAATAGTTCATGGCGATGATTTCTTTATGTACACTGTCCCGTTTTATTGGGATGACAGTACGGTAAGTGTGAAGTTAGATGCAGCCTAGAACCTGGTTTAAACCCCCAGAGGCCTTTTTTGCCACTGACCGTTCCAAGGTGGTAGCCCTATTGGCAACCTTTTTTATTTGTGATGTATTATTTGGTATTTTATTCATCTTTAAATTGTTCTTTGTTTCTGTGTGTGTTTGAGGTTGACTGTCGTCCTTGAATACTACTTTTCCTGTTCGACTTTTTTATATCTGTATTTACATGGATAATAATATAATTATAAATGTCGGAAATCCAACAGACACAGATGATGTAGCAACAAAACAATTTCATTTAAGATGAATAAGAATGATCATAGATGATTTTAATATTGACAAAATTACGGAAATTATTAAAAATTTAACAACGGATGTTGATGACGGAATAAGTCAAGTGCAAAATCAATTACAAACAAACCGTGAGAAAATGATTGATATTCAAAATGGTTTAAAAGGTGAAATAAAACTTTTGGGTGATGCTTACATAGAATAAGAAAAGAACGAGTTTGGATTGGAAAATGTTGAAAACTATATTAGATTAAGAAAACGAATAAAAAGTGGTGTTGAACGTATTAATCAACGGATCGCGACAATTAACCAACAATTGGTGGATACTAGTGAAACTGTTATTAATGATGTTTCAAGACAAATGAGAGCTGCCCAGGTTGAAAGGAGCAGAGCCTTTGATAAATATTATAATCAAAAGTCTGATAGTCGCCACACAACTCTTCTTGAGATAATTATTGATTTAAGAGTAAAAGTAGAAAATATAGGCCGGGTACTGATTTTTGAATATGCAATAGATGGAATAAGTATTATACAAGATGCCTTTGTAGACTTTCGTCGTGGGATAAGATCGAAATTTACATCGTATGCAACACAAAAACTGGATTAAAGAACCAACCAAAACTCTTTTCTTGACGCGTTTACTTTTACAACCAATCCATTTATAAAAAGTGAAGAATATTATACAATACAATATGAAGATGATTTAACTACAGTTAAAATTCTTAAAGAAGGTCGTTATATATTCCAAGTAGATTTTACTTAAAAAGAAGCAGATGTAGAAAATTTCATTATTTGTTCAGCATTGAGTGATGGTATTAAGCTTTTTTATCCAATAATAGAAAAGGACAAACAAATATTAAAATAAATACTGAACGGAAAAGGTGATCCCTTGGAAGCAACAAACACAAACAAGAGATTAAAGTAGCAGACTCGGTTTTTTGAGTCTGTTCATAAGAGGTAAGTATTACATGCAAAACCTGCCACGCCTCCTAGCACCGATTTAAGCGATATTCTACTTTAAAGCAACACATAATGGGACTGATGATCCCAAAGGATCAATAAATACTACCACTACTGATTTGTAAGTTGGGTGACGTTTGGCCGCCACACAACACTAAACAAACGCTAGTGTGAATGTGAAACACAAACAAGAGAGAAAAGTAGCAGAATCGGTTTTAATGAGTCTGTTCATGAGAGGTTCTTATAAGATAGATAGATACTTGTATTGACTTAAACTATTACAGTTTTTCATCACTAAAAATATATGACACTTATAATATACACACACAGATTTACAACAGCATAATCATTACGTTTTTCTTTGCTTCATACATATTTAAACAAAACAATACACTTATTATGTTATGTCAATGATAAACGAGGATGTTCTGAAATAAGATGTATAGTTATTTTTAGTCTGTTAAATTGGATGTTGAAAGCCTTAATACAAGCGCATCGGAAATAAAGTTACTTCAACTAAGCATAGTATGTTTGTTTAATGATTGCAACAATTCCACAAATGTAAACATGCTTGGTGTAGTTGTGTAATATTTAGGAACATATTTGTTTCTAATGTTAGAGTAAGTAGTACATATCAAAATAAAATGGTACCCGTCTTCAATATCGTTAGTGTTACAAATGTCGCACACTCTTTCGTTTCTCTCTGTACTCCCTCTTGAGTATCTCCCTGTTTCTATTCTTAAACAATGAGCGGATAATCTTATTTTTGTTATACCACTTCTTAATTTGGAGCATACTGTTTCTAGATATGTTTTAAATTTTCTTTCATCACCTTATATAGTGTTAAAACTCTACTGCCTTCTATATATATATATATATTATAAGATACAACACCTCTCACACCTCCTAGCACCGGCTAAAGCGATATTTAACTTTTAAGAAACACAGAATGGGCTTGATGATCCCAAAGGCCAAGTAAATAATAACACTACTGATTTGTATTCAGGGCGACCTTTTACGGCCGCCTCACAGCACTAAACAAACGCTAGTGTGAATGTCAATAAATACTGAAAAGGTGATCCCTTGGAAGTAACAATCACAAACAAGAGAGAAAAATAGCAGACTCGGATTTATTGAGTCTTGTCAGGAGAGGTAATTATAAGATGCAACTTCTCTCACGCCTCCTAGCACCGGCTTAAGCGGCATTCTATTTTAAAGCAACACAGAATTGGCTTGGTGATCTCAAAGAACCAGTAAGTACTAACAGTACTGATTTGTAGTCGGGTCGACTTTTTGCGGCCGCCACACAGCACTAAACAAACGCTAGTGTGAATGTCAATAAATACTGAAAAGGTGATCCCTTGGAAGCAACAAACACAAACAGGGGAGAAAAATCGCAGACTCGGTCTTATTGAGTCAGTTCATGAGAGCTAATTATATGATGCATCACCTTTCATGCCTCCTAGCACCTGCACAATGTGAACAGGTCATCTGGTTTAGTGTTACAAAAGGCATAGTTTCAGTTTCAATAGGCTAGGAGCAACCAGCTATTATTCTCCTCAGCTAAGCTAGCATCCTCCCCATGATGAGCACCATAAGAGTAACATTAAACCTACGAAAAGCAGCAAACATCCTCCTTTAAATGACTAAGTCATCTGGTTACAGTGTTATGATGGTCATCGTTATAGTTACATTAAACTACCGAAAAGCAGCAAACATCCTCCTCTAAGAGACCAAGTCATCTGGTTACAGTGGTATGATGGCCATCGTTATAGTTACTTTAAACTACAGGAAAGCAGCAAACATCCTCATCTAAGAGACCAAGTCATCTGGTTACAGTGTCATGATGGCCATCGTTATAGTTACATTAAACTACAGGAAAGCAGCAAACATCCTCCTCTAAGTGACCAAGTCATCTGGTTACAGTGGTATGATGAGCACCATAAGAGTTACATTAAACTACCGGAAAGCAGCAAACATCCTCATCTAAGAGACCAAGTCATCTGGTTACAGTGTCATGATGGGCATCGTTACAGTTACATTAAACTACCGAAAGCCTACAAACATCCTCCTCTAAGTGACCAAGTCATCTGTTTACAGTTTTATGATGGGCATCGTTACAGTTACATTAGACTGGCAAACACCAGCTAGCATCCTCCCTCATGTGACCAAGTCATCTGGTTCTAGTCGCCTACAGAGACATTAAATCATCGCAAACTAGTAGCATACTCGTCTAGTTGGTGCCAGTATTATTGTTGGCCTCGTTACTGTTACAGTCAACTAGCGGCAACCAGCTAGTATCCGCCACAGCTAATCTTGTCTTCTCCTCCATGTCCTCAATATCAGTGTTATCATGGCCATAGTTAGTTTCGGTTGTATTAAATTAGCTGAAACAAGCTAGCATTCATTTTGGTGACCAAGTCATAAAATGGTACATATTTGACCTTTTCAAATGTGTGGGGATAGGAACAATGTTTTTTCAATATGTCATAGAACACCCGTATCAAACACCGGAACTTGGGATTACTCAATGTTAACCTCATTATACTAATGTTTCAAAACAGCACTCTGTCTGTGGGGAGATAATATAGTAGTAAAGAACTGCTTTTGCAAGCTTTCATTATGACAGATTATTTAATTAATCTGATGGGCTGACAAAACATCACATGCATAATACATGATAACTGTTGGGATTAACGAACAATTGCAATCATTGCTGGGACAGGCATAAAGTACAATGATTCAAACAAATCATCTGTGCTTTTTGTTTATGGAGACAGTCACAATAGTTACGACGCACAAGAGGAAAAATATAAATATTTAACATGCTTTTCAAAACCAGATGAAACAGTTTCGAATTGTCTGGAAGGTAGACTGCTATGTTGCGCATGTAATATGTATTTAAGAGAGAAACGATGGGTATCCAATACGTTACGCTATTGTATACTTTCATATTGTCCCGTTTAGTTTGCAGTGAGCTAAGTGTGCAATATTCTACGATATTGCACACATTGATATTGCACCGGAACTTTTTCTCGTGCTTGCTAAGAGCAGCGAAATAGAAATAAGGAACTACTATCAAATAAAATAACGGAATCCTTCCTACAGTGTCAACAAAAAAATAATTGAAATGGTCACTCACCCACTGTTTTAAACGTTATCGAATGGTAAACAAACTTTAGAAAATCGCTTGATGTCTTTAATGACGTCATCCGACAGCGACGTCGTCTTCGCGCAACATAATTATTCACACAAGAGGAAACTGAATGATCAGATAGGAATTCCATCAAAAGCTATAAAAATAACACAGATACAATGAAAAGTAATAGTCATACAATTACATTGATCGAAAACAATATGAAAGTATACAATAAACAGGTAATTGAATTTGTATGGCTAAATATTACTTGGAACTCGTTGTTTTGGCAAAGGACGACTCAAGCTCGTCGTCCTTTGCCAAAACATCTCGGTCCAAGTAATATTTAGTCATACAAAGTTAATAACCTATAATATAATCCCTGCCTGCCCATACTGTCATGGGGTTAAACAATACTGAGAATCCAAATTATTGCCACACACATTCTTCCCCAGTTTGGCTACTAAACATGCTATATTCAATGCATACATTGACATGACTTACATATTCACCCATGTAGCACGACATGCTAGAAGTACACAACATCAGAGAAATACATCTCACTGTGAAGACTACAAGTTATAATAGCGTAAATGAGTATCCATATCCCTTCCATAGTAAAGTGAGAATGTTGAGAACCTGTTAAAAACTCCTACCTTGTTAGTATTCTGGGAAACTTACTATATCATGGAAATAAACATGTCTGATATTAAACATCAATAATGAAATAAGGGTTTGAATATCTTCTAAGAATTATTTCTTCAACTGTATACTAACACCTGGTCAACGGTCAACGTTATTTTTACTCCTTGAAATTGTCTACCCTGTCTACTCTCTCTTCTTAAATTTATATAAGAAAAGTGTCAAAAACATCCTGAGCTGCATCTTCTAATATCAACAAAATGTTCAGAATACAGTTACAGCCAAAAAAATAGCAGGAAACGGCAAACAGTTTGTAAAACAAAAAGATTCGCACTCTTTATTACATAACTACTTTCGAATGCACCAGGCGAGCACATCCGTTTGATTTAGTATAATTAAACCTATAGTATGTTTATGTAAAACATTAAACGTATGCGACACTTTAATACGTTTGACTTGTTCAGGCTGTTTTATTGCACGGATTCCATAACCACCCTCCTTAAATATTGCTATAATGAACCATAGCTCTAGTGGTTTTATATTCTGTACTATATACATGTGTTCGTACCTAATCAGGGGCGTCCTTGGATGAGTGGGTAGAGTCTCTGACTTGAATTGGGTTGGTCGTTTGGTGGGTGTGTTTTTGTGTGTGGGGGAGGGGGGGGTAGGACAGCCAGCCAGACATCCAGCAAGCCCGCCAGCCAGCTTCACATCCAACCAGACAGACAGACAGACTGATAGATGATTTAAATGACTTAAACTATTTCAGTTTTTCACCTTACAATGTAAAAATCAAGAAAATCATTACATTTTTCTTTGCTTCATACATATTTGAACAAAATAAATACACATATTATGGTATGTTAGTAATAAACGAGGATGCTCTAAAATAATATATGTATGCTTTTTAATCTGTTAAATTCGAGACAGATAGCATTAATAAAACTAAGAATAATCGTTATAAACATGCTTGGTCTAATTGTGTAATTAATATCTATAAATGTATTTGTTTCCAAAGTTAGAGTAAGTATGTCTGCAATAACTTAGTGTTAGAAATTGGTCACACTCGTTCGTTTTTCTCTGTTCTTCCTCCTGAGTATCTCCCCGTATCTATTCTTAAACAATGAGCGGATAATATTTTTCTTTTATATACAACTTCTTATTTTGTTGAAGCATAATGTATCTAGATATAATTCTCTTTCACGGCCTAATATAGCGTAAATACTCTGCCTTCTATATCAGACCTCCGATGTTGAATGAAATTATCTATCAAACTTTGTTTAAATATAGAAGGTAACAGTTTAGAACTAATACTCATGGGGTTATCCCAGACATTAGTAAAACCGTTACTTTTTAGGATCAACCCTGTTAAGTTAGTTATCCAATTCGTCTCGCCCTTATTACAGTTGAATAACAAATCCTTATGTATTACTTTTGATTTAATGTTCTCTGTAGAAAATAGTTTATGACAATATTTGATCTTTTTTACATATCTATTGATGTATAAATGGTAACGAGATGGCTATGCGTAGATATTAGCATTACTTGTGGTAAGTTTTAATACCTAAAATATGTTTGCACAATTTTAGCTATATTCCCTCAATATCTTTTGATTTAGTAATCCACCCTAGTGCACTTCCATAATTTAATGTTGATGTCACAAAAGCATCGAAAAGCTGGAGATAATTTGTGTTTTAGTTCATATTTTCGTATATTAACCAAGAGAATATGCATTGCTCTTAAGTTCTTTTTTCCACAAAGCTATTAAGAATAAGAACCACAACTAAATACTTAAAATCATCGACGACATCTAATAAACTGCCATTATAATACCAACTTTCACAATTGCGCAGTTATTTTGTTTCGAGGTAATGGATATAAATAATTCATTTGACTGGTGGGGTCAATAGAATAATGTGTTTTTTACAAAACAAAATCCACAAATATCGGGCTTTTACACATTTCTGAATATTGAAATAAATCAAAAAAAAGTATGCTGGTATTGTTTCCACGGCGCGCACTTTGATAAAGAGCAACTAATCTTTATTTAATAATATAGCTATTGCCTGTAAATTTACAAGTACCGTTTCCATTCATCATTATGATAGAAATGTGAGATCAGACTATTCTTTTGTCCCAAGCGGTTAGGCTAAGCAAGCATACTAAATAATTAAAATGTTTACTAAAATGGCACAAAAGACTGTCGACATGATTTAATACAAAAACGTGATAACGAGATTCAAAACATATCGATTGTAAGAATACATTAGATATATGATCCAATCTCCACCATTAAACAATCGACATTCATATACGGCGTAAATTGTGCTAAAAATGACGTAAAATTCAATTCAGCCCACCAAAATATATCAAAGAACTGACGTGAAATTTACCTAGGTCCATATTTTGCACACTGAAGTTGAGATATTTGTGCTAAAAATTGATGTTACATACATACATACATCCATTCAGTCAGTTATATTAATTTATTGATATACTGATCGATTGACTGATTGAGTGATAGATTGATTAATTCCTAGATTGATTGATTGATTGATTGATTGATTGATTGATTGATTAATTGATTGATTGATTGATTGTTTGAGTTATATTCTTTGATTGATTCATTAATTCATTCAATCGTTCATTAATACGTATTTATTCATGCATTTAAATGTATTCATTCATTTATGTTTGTTCATTCATCCGTTCATCCATTCATTCATGTTCTTCCATAATTCATTCATTCATTCATTCATTCGTTCGTTCGTTTGCCCGTACGTTCATTCGTTCGCTCATTTATTCATTCATTCATTCATTCATTCATTCTTGAATAGTGTTTCACATCCTAAAACGATTCTGGGGCAATAACTGTCCATAGCAAAACATATTTGTATCGTTTGTACGTACGAGGGCCGTTCATTAAGTAATGTTACCTTATATATTAAATGTTCAATATAAACGTGAATCTCGTGCAGTATACACTATTTTATGCTTCATACCTCCCATTTCAATTGATATTATTTATATCCCCGAGCGAGTTGTCTATACATGTTTATTTTAAATTTAAAAACACACATTTGTTTACACTAGGGCGCTAAATCATGTTAGGAAAACGAGCGGAAAATAGTGTGTACATTCGGAGTGATATTCAAACACGTAATAGACTTGGAATAAGTGCAAAAGCTATATATCCGAAATATGTAGTGATTATGTGGATAATCAAGTGTCATATATGACAGTTTAAAGGTGATTTAAAATGTTAAACTTGGACAGACTACAGTTAAAGATGAGACAAAATCGGGTCGGCGAAAGTCAGGATTACTCCAAAAACTTTAAAAAGGTCAAGGACCTTCTTGCTGAAGACGCCAGATATACAGTGGGAAATATAGCCAGCATAATAAAATTCTGTAAAATATACTGAAAGTTAGGCGTCTTACTGCACGGTGGATCTCACACATTTTGGGAAACGATCAAACGCGTCAACGTGTTAAGGCTGACCGTGAATTGTTGAAAATGTACCCATGGTATGATTTAATACTTTCTGCAAACATAGTCACTGATGTGGAAACATAGGTTCACTATTTTGAGCCAAAGATAAAAATAAATAACAAATTATGGGCTACCACAAATGCACGTAGACCTTCTGTTGCCAGAATAGTGCAGAGCGTTAAATAGGTTGTGTATGCCATAGTCTTACATCACAGGGGCCCGTTACTCAAATTAAGGTAAAATGTGTTAGGACTGTTACTGGCTCTTTTTACATGCAAGTATTTCTCAAAAGGGGTTAAGGAATACTAGCTTAAGCGTCGACCAAGGAGTGAACTACGTGTTAAAACGTGTATTTCATATCACGGTGAATACTTTGGATATTGAGACTTAAAACGTGTATGTTATGTCTCGGTGAATACGCTGAAGGGATGTAATAAACGAAATTTAAATATTTGCCTTTGTTTTTTTTTTATATATGGGGTAACATTACATAATGAACGGCCCTCGTACATATCAAATTAGCGCAACTAAATAATCTTGAATGCGAAATTGAGTAGTCTGCCAATACCGTATGATATATATGTCTTACTTTTCAGTAATTTCAGACGTAATTTGATGCTTCTTACAAGTATAAAGTAAGATAGTCTCATAGTATCTCCCAAAGTCTCGCCAAAATTTTACTTGGATAATTACTTACAACACTGTACCACTTAAACCTATGTAATCATTCGTTGCAAACGGGATTAAATATTAAAGGGACTCAGTCCATAAATATGCCAATAGTGTGTTTAACCAACTTATTGGGGTTTAAAACTGTCTGGCTGCCAACCCCCCCCCCCCCCCCCCCCCCCCCCCCCCCACAGCCACTTTGTATCATAATAAATGTATCCATGAACTTTTTGAGCATTGACCTTAAATTATGTAAGCTGTCCCTTTAAAACACTAAAACATAATAAAGATGTTCTCACACCGTTTGTTCATTATAAGAGCCAAACTACGTTTATTGACAGAAACCTAATGAAATATAAAAGTAGTAATTGTATTGTTTAGATCATCTATGATATACATTTATATATATATACACGTTTTGATGACTTTTCACACTTATTGTGTGATTGATTGCAAATGGTGTACCTATTTCTATACACAATAGCCTAAGAAACGAAGGGTTGTGAGTGGCTTCGAACACAGTATTAGAAGTCTACTATAAAACTTATTCGTAATTTTCCGTCGTGTCTCCGGACAGTACCGAAGTAACGAGAATACAGATATAATAATACATAAATGATGGACGGTATTTTAGCTGACTCAGTTTCGTGTTGATCCACACAACTCTGCTCTGACTGCCAAATGAAGTACACTATCTCATGTGCAAACTGTGCTTTTAAAGCCTGACTTTAAAACCGAATAATCAGTCTCAAAGCGGACCAACATCTGATTGCCCGTTGTCGTGATTGTTGGGGGAATGGTGGTGGCACAGAACCTTTAAAAGAAAGAAATGTGACGATAATAATAATTAGAATAATACCAACTATTATAGTATTGGTGAGTTAACTAATGTAAGAAGTGAGACTTGATCAAACATAGCGAGATACTACTTAATATCATATAATTACTTTTTTTACCATGAAACCCGTATTTACAAACTTTAACCTTTAAAGTGCGAATGCGCACAGCCAAAATTACACTTGCAAACAGGTGAATATGTCCTAAATAAACAATGGTTGAAGTTTGTTTCAAAACTCATGACCATTGTTTAATCGAAAGAAAACATTTAAAAAAAATAATACCAAGAGACAATTTTTTGAACAAGATTACTGATGCTTAAATGAGTACATATTGTTACATGTATACTCAATTGCGAAAGAAACTGAAAAAAATGTACATTTTACTTTACACCCTTTCCTGTTAATCAAGCGACAGTCCCTTATTGATTCTACCTATTCAAAACAAAAAATGTCAACATGATATTGGCAATGGCATGATAAAAACTTTGGTACCAAACATGGCATATTCATTTTGGAATTTGTTAATTTAATTCTAAAGAAAACTTTATCCAATTAAATCTAAACAAAACTCAGTGTCCACTTTCTTTTGCAACTCAGTATATAATATAGCTATACATACAATGGGAAGCCATATTTATCAAACTTTCCAGTAGAAACTTGCATCATCATGCAAATGTATGTGATAATAACGGCGTAATAGTGGGTCGCCACTAAACACTACTGTCGGTAAATGAAAATATCCAATACACTTAAATAAAAACAAACGAGTCAAATCCTAATTATTCGTCTATGAGAAACAGATGAGTACTTACTTGATTGCTAGAGTGCTTCTAGTTGTAGGACCGTCGAACACGTGTACGGAATCGAACTTTCAATTAGTAGAGGCCTCTATACTAACTTCAGAAAACGTGATCTGTAATCATCATATATCGTGTTAGGGTATTGTAAACAGTTCAATAATACTTAATCTGAACGACATCCAAAGTGTGTGTTTCCCAGTGGCTACATGAAGATACCAGAAGACAGCTGTAACAATAAATGCGTTCATCATGCAGATATGGAATGTTCTGCCTAATAAAGGGGCGACCTCATACATTTTGCTTTATTAGACACTGACCAATAAAGCAAATCAAAGCAGAATCCTTTGGCGTTTATTGTACGAACGTTATCTGACGTCATGCACGTAACGTTGCCTGACGTCATAAAACAAACAAAAAACCAACAACATGGTGGCGTCCTCGATAAGCGTAACATTCTGAGAAATAGGTAATAATAGTAATTCATACAGAAAATGTGGATTAATCTACATGATAAATAGAATATTATTTCAGTGCCTTTTACTATCAAGTTTATTAGACTCGGCACGAAAACGAAAAATGGCTCGGCAGAGCCTCGCCATTCTTCGTTTTCTAAGTCTCCCCTAATAAACTTGATAGTAAAAGGCACTGACATAATATTCTCCATGTATAGTGTAACGAATGCTCTTCTAAAATGTGGTTATGATGTAAACTGAATCAATGTTTTCATATTTAACGTTTTAATAGAAATATTATATAAGTTGCGTGATAAAACATGTTCCCTAATCTGAGATCGATACACCGAAGGCTGCGGTTAATGTTGAACCAACCAGTTTAACCACTGCAGCAAAATGCTCTCTACGTTTTATATAGAAACTAACACTAATGTCAATATACATGTAATGACAATAATATACCACACTACGATTCAAATAGTAAATACGTTTACATATTTACTGATTCGCTGGAGATTACAGATACATAGTAAGTGATAACATAACTAATTAAGCGACCTAGATGCGTCTTACCGATATGGTTTGTCCCGGAGGAACCTCGATGTACCAGTAGTAGTCAATTAAATAAACATACTGTACGGGCGTTATGGAAATGGCATTAGCTGGAAAAACAAAGCAAGAAATAATCGTTCTAGCTTATCTGTAACGTTGTGTATAGTCGTACAAGTATGTAGTTCCTATATCAAACCTTTTAAAGGACGAACTTCAGGGCACTGTTTTATGAAACAACTAACGACACCTTCGATCGGAAGTCAATTTCTTAAATGTTTAACTATCAATTACTCTTTACAAATAAATGTGATTTCATGTTATGTTCATATACATGAGATATTTCTGTACAAACAATTGTCTACATTGAATGCTAAGGTGGAAAAAATTGAATGATTTTATAATTTGATTTATGATCAGAATTGTCGTAAGATGTTTACTAAAACGGGGCCCAGGTTAATTACCAACTTAAGAAACGTTATGAATATTTAAAATGTACTCTATTTAAGGAATATTTCGAGTCTATTGTATTTGGTGGGGGAGGGATGGTGGAGTGGGGGGGTGGGGGGGGGGGGGGGGGGATACGAGAATTTCTATAGGTAACTGGAAATCACTGTTAGTCTTACAATTTCATGAGCAAAGTGTGATATTCAATTTTTCTTCAGATTATTTGGCCCACCCAATAAAGCATTTGTGACCAGTAAACATTAAAGAATGTTGTATATTTATTGTGGTGTGCTCTGAGTTTTGTTCTTAAAAACAATTAAGAAATACCAGATAAGTTTTGTATTCAAAAGCTAAATTATGAACGTATATTTCTTCATTAAAGTAAATTACAAAGTGTTGTTAAGCTAATCTTATCCTCAATATAGCAATATAGCAATGCTATACAAAAAAACTAAGAGCGGGCCTCAATTTATATACCTGAGTTGATCAGCTATGAAGAGTGCTGGCTGTAAATATTCAAGCTTCCCATTCTTGTTCAATGACCAAGTAGCGCTGGGAAATGTGTCCTTAAGTGGTATGCTCCTGTACTGTAGGTTTTTCCTCGTGTATAAAATATGCTTAGTATGAGACTATCAGTAAACTAATAGTAATGGGACAAAAATAATTAGTTTTAAAATGGCCTGGACATTGGACTTGAGGGATGTTCCTCAGACGGTTTGTCTTGTGCTTATCAGTGACATTTGACCTACTGACCCCAACTCAATATGAGTCATTCTCTCACAAAGGCAAACAAGTTGTAACGTTTGAATACGGTGGGTACAATCATTCACAAGTTATTGATAAAGAAAATGCGATGCCGACGACATTACATGTATAAAATATACAGCCAATCCACATATTAAAGTAAAAGGTCACTTTGACCTTCGACATATTCTCCCCAAAATCAACACTGGTCTGCCGTATTACGCAGCAATTCATTACGAAATCAATGAAAGAAACCGTTCGGTTTTAAATGAATGGAAGCCGACATTTACACATTAAATGCACAGTTTAACCTGAGTTTCGTTTCTGTAGAACGGAAAGACATCTTTATAGCGTATAATACAATATATTAAAATGTTAAATTGTTTTATCATGTAAATTTATAAGACTTAGTATTAATTATTGTCCTTTATTATAGGAAACTGTTAATGTTAAATATATATGCTTGAATCATTTCACGTTTTAAATTGGTCATGTATAAGCTTTTAAATTTCAAAACAAATTCAGCCCCAAAGAGTGATGTTCACCCTCTAAAACAGTTCATACATATATTTTCATAAATATATTAACCTCACTTTATTATTTATTTACAATAATCGCTATTGCACCCAAATTTTTCAGATATTATAAGGTACTAATTCCCGATTTCGTGTCCATTATAGTGCTGTATTTAAAATGTAATCGATTGAGGCAAATTGATAGATTCAAGTTACGCTCTTTTTTAGGCAGATGCATATGCTTATATTGCCGTTCGTTTTTTGTGCGACAACCATGTCCGCGCGACATGTTGTTTGTGGCTTATTCGTTCAAACGATTTGACTCCGGTTTTTGTATTTAGGGTATTGGTAACTGTGTAGGTGCTATGGGTGCACATTGTGTCGTCTTATTGATTGGATCGTGTGTTTGTCGGTCTGCCCAATAAACAACCATATATTCAATGAACAACGACTATGTCGTATTGAACTCAGTGGAGTTGACATTAAAAGTGTTTTTCACTTGCTTTAGGCTTTTCCGACGACAAACTAACGTCAAAACCAAACGTTGTATTGTTGGATTAACAATCAAAATGGAAGTTTTTTAGACGTCATTTTACAACGTTGTAACGACGTCAAAACCCACCTTTGTATTGACATTTGGATGTTGTATTTTATTCACTATTCTCTCATATATATTGTCTAACTTCTAAGTTTGGACAGTTTTATCCACGCTTTAGTTGTCTGACAAGCTTCAGAGGCAAAGTGAACACAGTAGCACATATTTTCTACACACAACGGTCAATGTTAATGATGGTTAACATAACATGAAAGCGATAGTTAATTTTTATATATTTTTATTAACTTTCAAACTGTTTTTTATTTATTTATTTCGTGCGTTTAATTAGCTATTAGTCAAAATATTTGTATATATGTGATAAAATAGTTAAAAGCACACATAAAACAATAACAAGTAAAGTCGTCAACCAGAAAAATAATGTCTAAGATGTATTTTATAAAATTAAATTAATGTGTCCGTGATGAGTTGTAACCCGACGTTGCATCGACGTCATATCAACGGTGGGATTAGGTCATTGTACACAATCATGTATTATGATTGCAGTACAGAATGAAATATGAAAATGGATACTAGTTTGTATTTTGGCGATAGCTTGAATATTCTTTTGAAATTGTTGATTAAATGAAAATTATAAGACAATCTAATGTCATATGACGCCGCCCATCAAGCATTTGACATCAGTACAACGTTCGAACAACGTTATAACCTGACAATGTAGCGGCATTGATTTCACATTCAAAATGAAAGATTATGACGTCATTTTCTGACGTATAAAAAAAGACGTCAAAACCCAGCATTGTATTGACCCAGCACGTATCAACGTAATTTGACGTCAAAATAACGTCGGTATAACAGCATAAGCTTTAGTTATAAAGAAGTTGGATTAACAGTTAAAATGAAACGACATATTACAACGTCAAACATACGTTTAAAGTCCGACGTTGTATTAACATCAAAAGTTGACGTCCAACTGACGTCACAATCCAACGTTTTATCTGACGTTAAATTAACGTTATTTGCCTTCAGTATACTGTTGTTGGAACGTCATAAACTAAGGTAGTACTGACGTTGGATTAACAGTCAAAATTAAGGTATAGCGCAGGAAATCATGTACTGTATAAACATCGACCAGTGCACATCGTACCTATACTCAGATAACAGTATTTTTTTGCAAACACAAAGTTAGCCCCTTTCGGTGCTCAAAAACCCGACCTTTTGATTTCAAGTCAGGTGCTCTATCCACTGAACTGTGAGGCAAAAAAACAACATATTTGAACGCAACTCTAGTCGGATCAATACATACATAGTCCACCTTGACGCACGTGTAAATTAACATTGCCTGGTGTAACACTGTATGTTATCAATATAAAACTAATATTTCGTCTCAAAACAAATATATCCCGACTTGTTATTTAACGATTGATGAGGTTGTGTGTGCGCCCTAGCTATTACGTAATGCCTATTTAGTGTTACATGTAAAGTGCTACAACATACCAATAAATAGCCGCGTTCTAGTGGTTCACGTACATCCTTCAAAACTTAAAAGTGCAACACCGTGGTTCAAATCCCATTTCGGGGAACTATTTTTATTCTGAAGTGCAACACTGTGGTTCAAATCCCGTTTCGGGCAACTATTTTTGTTATCACATATATTCTGAAGCCGTACATTTATCGATGTTACCTGTGAATGTGAAATTTTACAACATCGATTTCTGCATTATATACCGACTTTTGGGGTAAGCTTGTCTATGCTTGTTTTACTTAATGTTAATCCATGAGCCTATAAACATCCCACTTCTGTATTTAAGTCTGATATCACGATAGGGCCGATCTTATAAATATATACTGAAATGAAAAAGAAACGCAACTCGGGAATTGCCGCTATATACTGTTTGTACCATATGCTGCTGTTAATCGATGGCACACATCTACGTAAGACCTTTCCTTTCGGAAAAAAAGACTGAAACAACACATAACACAGCAAACAGTATTCAAGTTCATTATTGACAGAGTACGCGTTTGGCTCAAGCACGTGAGCAAACGTAGGTGGCACATTTTGCAAAGTCTTTACGTTAAATACAGTACTGAACTGGCTCATTTTTTCCAAAACGAACTTCAACACTTAATATGAATATCTTGGTACAAAGCGTACTTCGATTAAAACGTCTACCACATCACAGTTGTGTCCTCTCTAAGAAAGCCGGGTAGGGTTTTCTAAATTCTAAATTCTTACTTCTAACTTTTAATTTTGTTTTTGTTCTACATAGTTCGGGAAACAATAAAAAGTAAATCAATTTCAAGACATGTTTTTATTTATCTGTCTACATACTGTTTACATGTACCCGATGTCCAACTGTTATAACAATTGCAGTATGACTTTCTCTCCAAAAATATATTTGCTAATCAAGTCAAGTATGTTAAAGGGATACACAGCACTATTGCGTTGTTTAAAATTCGCAGCGTCCCGTTAGTTTTTCTACATAACAAATAGTTCAAACATTATTGTTTTTACATATACTGAACCAAACAGCTAATGCACCATTAGACAATACGTTTAATGTATGAACTTATTATATGCCGACTGGTACCGTTGGAGACGGGTGATTTGAATACTTTTTTAATTTACAGTCATTATTGACAAGATATTTGTCTCGTTCAGAATGAAATTTGTTTTGATTTATTGATTGTTATTACTGAGATATTGAAGGTATTGTATACTGGTGCGTTAGCTGTTTGGTTCAGTGTATTACTAACTGTTGGTTATATTGCACCAATAATATATTTAAACATTTGGTAGAACATTAAAGAAAAATAGAGAAAACTGAAAATTGTATTTTTTAAAAATATATATTAAGCAGGTGAACCATTTAAAATCAAAAGTGATACTGGATTATTAAATCGAGAGGGTAATTTGAATGCTTGATAACAATTTCAAGATTGTTGTCTGTCCCTTTAACTTCATCTACTACTCAAAATGTTCTAAGGATCATTTTTTGCTGTTTAAATTTCTTGCTAAAATAAATAGCATTATTTCTATTTTACATGAAATAATAATTTTAGAACAACCTATAAATGGTCACATCTTTTTTGTTTATCATCCGATTTTGATAATTCTTTCACCTTTTTCCAAGTTTTTCAGAACTTGCAATAAAAGAGCTTGTTTGGCTGTGTCGATACATTTCCTTTAACTAGAGCCATATTGATTTGTTTAGTTTTAAACTGAGAACAATTCTTGTTTTGGCATTTTTGTAAACAAATAACTGAGAACAATAATCGTTTGGGCATTTTTGCAAACAAATAGCTGGATGCTTCTATTCATTTCATTTTAAAAATCGCAAATTCCATATTAGTATTTGTAGTTTTATTTTTTTGTAAAATCATCAGTCTTTTTCAAATATATATTTTTTATTTGCATAGTTTTGTCATACTAGTTAACATTCACTCTTTTCTTTTCACGTTCGTCGTATTAAGAGCGCGTGTAAATTAATAAAGCGCATGTCTGATAATCATTTCCAGATACACACTTCTGAATACGGTTTCAGACTAGTCACGAAGTACTATGCTAAAATAGTTCCATGGACAAATCCAGTATCTAATTCGGATGTGTTTTCCAAGTTTAGTTTTTATTTCGTCGTTAAATCTCACTTTGTTTGTTGTCATAAATAGTGAGTATGTTACAGTCTTTGTCAGGACCTTTTCTTTGGAGAGTATGAGCACAGATGGTAGGTAGATGTGCGGTTTTGACAATTGCTTATTTCAAAATACGCATTGTGTGAATGAATGACCCGAAATATTGAAAAACTGAATCGGTGCTTATTCCAAATATGGTACAGTTTGCGGGCATAATGTGTGTACTTTACAGAATTAAAGTGTATTTAAGCGAAAGAATGTTGTGGAACTTGTGACTGATCTCCAAAAATAGCTTATTTTGCATTGGGGTCAATTGTCTTAATTTCACCAGTCTGACACTATACACAAATATTTATGAAATTGCAAGGGCTCAACATAATGTTGACATTCGTCCCAGACATGTCTGACATGTATAATACAGTCATCCAATAACATGCATACCAAACAAACAAAAATAGCAAGGATATATATAGGCAAAGTATGCGACACAGTAAACATTAAAGGGTTGAGAGCAGGTGTACCGCCTTGGAAATGTTAGTGGTAGAAAACCCACTGGGGTTTAAACGATGTTCTAATGTGAAACAAACCCCACTCTTACCGCTCCGTCACCCGAATAAAACGGGACAGTGTAAATAAATAAATCACCACAATGCTATATTCTCTATCATACAATGCAGCATTAAAAGGCTATATAACACATATATGATATGTATAGATGAATATATAAAAGAAAAAAACATAAAAAGCCACAATGCAAGTACTCAATGACTTGGCAGAAGCCAGAGCAACAAGAGAACACATCACTAAAGGTAGGAATAGACACGATTTAAGACAAACATCAAAAGCCAACGTCCTTTGATGATTTAGGTAGACGTCATTATAGAGTCCACAATCTGTCCGGTCAATGTTCAAAGAAGAAAACATAGTGGCGATCTGTAAATGGGATCGTAAACTGTACATTTATTCTAATTCTCCTACTCTGCTGAGAAATTTCTCGAGCATTTACATTAAAGTAACGCACACCTCTCTTGAACATTACGTGGTCACGCTTTAATTCGATTAAGCGATGGGATGATTTTGTGGGTGGAGCTAACTTCCGCTCTATCAATACAGAGGGTGGATCTAACTTTCGCGCTATCGATACAGTGTGCAAGCTTAAGTTTATCGGATTATTTTCAAGTGATTGACACTTTAGAATTGCGAGTTGAAAAAGAAAAGTTGTTTTTTTCTCTCTTCTTCCCCGAACACAAATAGTATTGTGCTCGTTTCAACAAAATCATTTGAACTAAACATCATAGAAACATAAGATTTAGGTATGTAGGTCCCAATATTGTTCAACATATAATAGTTATCGGAAATCTCTTCTCAAACATAACGATGCAAATATTGAAAATCATCGCAAATAAAACACTTTAAATATTTTTTAAAAAATTTCATTTAAAAGATTCATTACCAGTAGATATGCTCAAGCATTTTCTTTTGACACTAAGTCTAAAATCGGGTGAGAGGTTCAAAGAAAAATATATTTTGCACTACTATGCCGATCAAATTACCTGTTTGATATGAAAACTTCTGGCCGCACATAGTTATTCCAAAAAAATCTGTATTATTTAATTTACGAAACACTATAAACTATCATTTTTCAATATTCACTTCTTGTACTGGCCATAGATCTATATACTTGTATATCCTTGTACTGGCTAAGTAGAACACACGTGTTACGTTCATGGTGTAATGCCGACATTCAAGTTTAATCTTACGCGCGGTATCGCACATCGTCCAACATAGAGAGGCGGCTTCCCTTTGATCGTCCAACACAGAGCGGCGGCTTCTCTTTCATAAAAACACGTGTTAGCAAAACAATGGTTTATTAGTAGAGAAGTACATTCATTACACGGGGTAAAATATGTTGACAAAATATTTAGAACTAATAAATGAAGCTTACACAATTTATATTTCATCATATATGATTTCCATATGTTTCAACTTTTATAGGTGGGGATATGGGGAGTACAACTTTCTTTAAATGGAAAGATCGTTTGCCGATGACAATTCAAAACCTGAATAAGACTCGTATGCATATAATTACAAAAAATTAAAACCGAGATATACTCATAGTTATAAACATGTACATAAGTGCATATATGTATTTTTAACCGCTGTTGTTGATTTTGATATACATTATGACGTCACCGGAGGCGTGGCTTATATTATCCAGTTTTAATAACAGGTAATTTTACAATAAAAACATATTGTACTAAAAAAAAAGGATTACCTGTATAAAAATGGTTTCTTATATGTTGTTAATTTTACAATATGCATGCTTTTAAAGCCGAAATTAAGGTTTTATTTCATACCCCAGCCAACCCCGCTTTTCTTTCTTAGAGACGGGGTTGGATGGGGTATAAGATATAACGCATGAATCACGTAATGCAGTTTTAATAAATAACTAAAATTAGCATCTAGATTTATTAACTTTATATCATTTTGACTTTAAACCAGCCTGTATATCATTAAATCAATTTGAGTTGTCAATTAGTTTAAACTTATTTATTTTACATCGAATGTAACGAAAGCTCTATTAACTTGTTTGAATCACTCTCTATGTCTTCCTGGGTAGAACCAGTACTAAGCAATGCAGATAAAGTGTCTTGCTCAGGGACACAACGTATATGTCAATGGCGGGAATCGAACCCACGACTTTTGGATCATGGGTCTAACGCTCTACCACTAGACCACAGCGCTCCACAGACCACAGCGCTCCAGTTGTCAATTGTTATTTTTATTCTTCCATATGCTTAATATATTATTGGTAAAACACAATCAACAGTAATAAATATAATAACGTGCTTTAAAGTAATAATGTATTATGATAATTAATATTAATAATTAAACATATGCAATTGATGTAGAAAAATAAATTGGACGCTGCGAGTTTTCAGAAAAAGTCAAGACTACCGTGTGTCTTTTTAAACTGAAATGTCTGAAAATGACAATGCGAATTATATTAAATAGTAACTATTGTTCAGGGCTCTTGTTTCACAAAGTTGTTGTTTTTGTTTTTTAACTTTAAAGACACAATTCAACAAATCCTATATAAGTTGTACATCAGTAGAACATACATGTTTACTGGTAAATAAAAGAAAAATGCATTTATTTTCAAGAACCGGTTGAGAATTAAACATTTTACGTGCAGAAGTTGTTTTTGATAGGACATTTTCAATGCAAAATTCTGATCTATCAAAAATTAGAGGAGAAAAACGTTTTAGGAATTGTTATCCAAAAATGGTTTAAATGTGTTGGACAAACTTAAGTTAAGACACCATGAAAGTTGTATAGCAAATTATTAACAGATTAAGGCTAACTGAAGTTATTTGAGATTTTTTTTTCTTCTACCCCGGCAACAAAGGGTTTACTTGGGAATAACCCAATCAAAAGCATTTTGTTTGTACAATTTTTATTTCTCAACCAATTTTCAAAACTAAGGTTTTTTGAATTACCACTAAATATGTTAGTTCCAATTATATAAAAAATATGTACGGATTGTTAAAATTGTTCAAGCTAATGATGAAAACTTTTTGACTCAAACAAGTGCCC
Source organism: Cyrtodaria siliqua (assembly GCA_037043455.1). Classification (NCBI taxonomy): domain Eukaryota; kingdom Metazoa; phylum Mollusca; class Bivalvia; order Adapedonta; family Hiatellidae; genus Cyrtodaria; species Cyrtodaria siliqua. The sequence continues at coordinate 38,339 of JAWPHD010008979.1, read as the reverse complement.
TGAACAATAAATAGTTATCAAAGCAATGCCCTTACCTTACAACTCGAACATCCCGTTATTCTCGGCAGTGAAAATAGTTTGTACCTTCTTTACTGAAGTAAATTTCTCCATATGCCAAGGAAGTAAATGATTTAATAAATAAAATCCCGATGGCATATTATATTTTTCAGTTGATTGACGTCTCGAAGCAGCCGTCAGCGTTTGGATAAAGTATATGCTGATTTTGAAATGAAATGTATTGAGTTGTATGGCTTTAATGTAACTGTAATGTACTTTATTGTACTTTAATGTACTAGTCTGTTAATATACAAAAACGCACACGTCGTTGACACCAGGTTGATAATTTGTCACACACTGTCTCATGCAAAGATGTAGGAACCCCGAACCTTGTACTACATCATCCGGGGTTTATATCTCCCAGCTCATTTGTTTTGCTAGAGCCTGTAATGATGTTATATACTTCAGTGATCGAAATCAAGTTATTATAAGAAAACCTCTTCAGCGGGGTTTTCGTTATAACAAATTACGTAGATCTTTCTCAAAATTCTACCGCCGCAACGAAAACCTACTGGAGAAGTACAACACCAACATTAAAACTCTTCTGCGACTAAAAATATCGCAATCCTTATTTTATGGAGTTGAGGTCTATAAACTTCGTAAGTTAAAGGGATCTGGCAGATTTCCTGACCACTTTACAAAATTAATCAGGAAGTTCGTATTAAAACGCACTGCGTGTTTAGTGATTGACCTCTCTACAGTTAGTCACTACGCTTCACCTTTCCCTTGTGCGATGACTGGACAACCTCTTGGGACTCTATGATTGCATCTACCTACCAAGGGAGGTAGGTGCATGAGCTTTCGTCCCTCGCGTTTTCTGGTCGTACCCTAGATTGTTTCTCTCTTTGGCTGCAACTACTATGCTTGTTCAGTACAATTCTGGATACATCCTGAGATGTTTTTTCTTTTGTATTTTATATAGCTTTACAACAACATCTCAGTGTTTCTTTTGTTATTTTCTCTGAATGTGGATTTTATTGTTAGAGAATTTCTTTTGATAGGATGTAGTTTTGTTTAAACTGTCTTGTCTATTTGGGAGCTAAATACAGGATTTTAGCGAGGATTCTGTACACATACAATCGATTCAAGCTAACCTGTAGGCCTTACTGCCTACTGAATGTTTCAAGTCGGTAACCCTGTCTTCACCACCCGTTCTGTTGCATTTTATTTCTTTAATTGTCGAATTAATTAAATATTGCTCCTTGTTTGTAGTATAGTGCGGACCTACGATGCCATTGCATATGGACGCTGTGGTTTCTCTAGGACCTTATATCTCATGTTTGCAGTAACTCTGCAGTTCTGCAGGTAAGAAGACGGTTATAGGCCCATTTTACATATGTTTGTCTTCATGTTAATGGAGGATGAGCCTGGCATGTTCATTCCTCTTAGGCGCCATATAACCTTTCATGTTCCAATTCAATTCAATTATTAAGAAATAACCCAGGTAAACCTAAAACAAACATGAAAATATATAATTGCATAATTATATTTTTGATAGTGACTGGTGTAGCTCGGCATGTATTGAAACATTACCGAACCTTACAGAAACTTACCGAAGCTTACCAAAGCTTACCGACAAGTTTCCGTAAAAGCCAACTTTAAATAGCTGAAGTGAAACTCTGTTTCGACCCTAAACATGTTTTTGTTTAAGATCCTGGATTGTGGATGTCTATCTAAATATAATTGAAACGATCATTATGTGCTTCAATTTCGCAAAAAGACCTCCATGCAATGTAATATTCCTCATATTCTGTCCCGTTATTGATTATTGTTTACTAAGTATTTGGTCATAAACTCGACATCTGTAATGTATCTAAATTTCAGCACATTGCGGAAATTTAACAAAATATTGCCCAATTTTAAAAACGCATATCATGATGAGTGTTATGGATAAACGTTTCATTTATATCAAAACCCATCCCAAAATGTTTTTCATTCTAATGATGTGTTATTCTTACGTTAACAGTTTAAGCAATAAATATGATAAAGTGTGGTTATACAATGATATCCAAATCGCCTCCGTCTCATGCATGTATTTACAAGTACTCGTAGATCAAAAGGATTAATGGTTAGAAATAAAGTCTTCATTAAATATGTTGTTGTCTGATAACTAAACTGTTCAAACACAATGTAAATATGGCTCTCAATTATCTCAATAAATTGACCGCACATTGCGCTTGGTAATTTATAAACATAAATAAAAATGAGATATAGGGTCATAAACCTTTTAAACAATGTTCACATTTAACTCTAAATATCTAAAATATATATTGTCCACTTGCATCCAGTTCTTGTTTATGAATATCGCCAATGCTAGCAGATCTCAAAAATATAACAGTGAGAAAAATGGTCCTATAGGTCTGCACTGTGCCATCAAGAGTCAATTAATTAGACAATGAAAAGGGAAATACACAACACAAAAAGTGCTGAAGACAGGGTTAAAGACTTGGAACGGTCAGTAGGCAATATGGCCAACTGGTTACCTTAAATAAATTTAAAATGTACACAACCTTATTTCTGTGCTAATTTTCCTAGGTCTATCATAGAGTACAATTTATATTGACCTGACTACATTTTTATTTTATTAGATTGAAATCAATATGTGTTTAAGATTTTACACTGATTTGAATTTTTAACATTATCTGAGTATTTTGGCTTTGTGTTTGTTGTTTGCCTTTAATATGTTTGACTTAAACTGAACTGAATGTTGTTTAACGGCTCATCAACACAGTATGTGTTATTTAGAAAGAGGATACATACAAATCCGTGAACCTGTCCTTATTTCTAACGTACTCGGATGAAAGACTCGTATACATGGGGCATCATTATTTACGTCCGCATCCTAAGGGAACGTGTCTTGTCCAAGAACACATCGACACAACTCAGTGGCGACGGTGAAGCTTGAACCAGGGTTCTCTGGTTTCATGTCCACCGTACTATCCGCCGGGCAACGCCAGGACCTGCCTTTAAGTTGTAAAATAAGTTTTCTGTGCATTTGTGGACATAATTTCGGTAACAGTCAACAGGAAAACCCGTCTTCCGTGTTCACGTGTATCGATTTGAGTGACATATACAACGTTGATGGCAATATTAAAATATTGCCGCCATTTTGATACGGTGAACGAATATGTCAAAGAAAGTCAAATAGAAAGTGTAGTAATAACAGAATGAAGTCATATACATACAAAACACATAGAAAAATCGCATTGAAAAATCACACAGAAATTCACATAGAAAAATCACAATGAATCAAAGAGTATTATGATACAACACTTCCATGATACAACACTTGCATGATACAACATTGTTATGATACAACACTTTTATGATACAACACTTTTATGATATAACACTTGCATGATACAACACTTTCATGATACAACAGTTGCATGATACAACACTTTTATGATACAACACTTTTATGATACAAGACCTTTATGATACAACACTTACTTTCATGATACAACAGTTGCATGATACAACACTTTTATGATACAACACTTTGATGATACAATACTTGCATGATACAACACTTTCATGATACAACAGTTGCATGATACAACAATTTTATGATAAAACACCTTTATGATACTACACTTTGATGATACAACACGTATACACTGATTCAGAACAAAAATCCTAACTACTGCCTTTTGTATCTTAATGTTTTAGTTTAGATACATGTTAGAATAGTTATGTGATAAGTACTTTGTTTTGACCAATAGTTTGTCAAATATTTTTTTGTTTGTTTAAATTGTTACATCTTTTGAGAGTTACTCTCCTTTTATATGAAAACATGAAATGTGCTGGTAAAACACATAACATGAATAAAAGTCCGCTTAAAGATATACAACTCTTATAACAGATAGGAAATAATACAAAAACACATACAAGTTTTACTCATTTATTGCAGATGTTTCGTCTATAATAAAATGAAACATGGTTAATCATAAATTACCTCCCTTTTAATCCAATAACGTATGAAATTCAGGTAACTGAAATTCAGCGTCAACATTAACGATTTCGAAAATTTCTTTTTTGCAAATACACTTGTAGTTGTAATAAAGTGCAACATGATGTCAAAATATGTTTAGTTGGCATGTTTTAGAATTAGGAGTATCGAAAGCTGCACTAATTTAAAGTACTTTACAAAATCATAAGTACCTAGCTGTATAAGTGTTATACTTTTTTTCTAAAAAAACACATCCTCTTGAAAACTTTAAAATGTGTACATGCAATCAGAGAATACGATTTCAATTCGTTATTTTGCAGTTAAAGCGTATCACCGATCAAGTGTGAAATGTACAAAGCAATGAGAATATTATTGACGTTTTCTTAGGTGGGTATTTACAAAATTTGACTAGTTGACATGGTTGATGTAGATATTCAAAACTATTCGATATTACTAAAAATAATATAGTCTTCAAAACGGTGGTACACACGTTATCGTTAAAAAGAACCTAAATACATGTACAACGATTTCGAATATACTTTAATAACAACCCATTTATTTATTTTACAAAACCATAAACGATTGTGTTTCTGTATGTTATTCTTATTTCACGTTTGTCACGCGGATCAAGTGGCAATCTGGCACCTGCAATGTAAGATGAGTTTATATTATAAGTTATATAACTATTGCTCTACAGACAGTTTAGACATGTAACAGAATAAAATAACAGGTTTTGATGAATTTAAAATCCATCTCATAAATTCTTAACAAAGTTTTTTCATTGAAAAGTTTATTAATTAATAAAAATGTACTCGTATACATGTGCAATGTATTTCATAAATCCCTTTTTAGGGGGTCGGGCATCATCGTCCGACATAAAATTCAACACAATTTACTTTGAACATAGCTATCTGTACTATATAAACACCCACCCCGCAAATACAATAGGCGGCTAAAATTTGATATGATGTAAATGCGTCGAGGTCTAGGGGTCCATCTTTAAAGTGATAAATAAATATACTTTCTACTCTGACAGGTCTAAATATATGGAATGAGCGTAAAATTGACCCCTTATTTAGAATAAATTTCACTCAGCAGTAATATTTGCTATCCTATGTTATGCTCCGGTATTAATTTAAGCAGTTTCCGCCCAATTACATTCAAAATATATGATAAATACTGAAAAGGTCATCCCTTGGATGCAACAAACACAAACAAGAGAGAAAAGTTGCAGACTCGGGTTTATTGAGTCAGTTCATGAGAGGTAATTATAAGATGCAACACCTCTCACGCCTCCTAGCATCGCCTTAAGCGATATTCCACTTTAAAGCAACAGAAATGGGCTTAATGATCCCAAAGGACCAGTAAATAATAACACTACTGATGTGTAGTCTGGCGACTTTTTACGACCGCCACACAACACTAAACCAAGGCTGGTGTGAATGTCAATAAATACTGAAAAGGTGATCCCTTGGAAGCAACAAACACAAACAAGAGTGAAAAGCAGAGACTCGGGTTTATTGAGTCTGTTAATGAGAGGTAATTTTAAGATGCGACATCTCTCACGCCTCCTAGCACCGGCGTAAGCGATATTTTACTTTAAAACAACAAAGAATGCGTTTGATGATCCCAAAGGACCAGTAAATAATAACACTGCTGATTTTTAATCCGGGTGACTTTTTACAGCCGCCACACAGCACTTAACAAATACTAGTGTGAATGTCAATAAATACTGAAAAGGTGATCCATTGGAAGCAATAAACACAAACAAGAGACAAAAAGGTAACAGTCAAATTGTAGACCTGAGAAACAGGGTGCTTATACCATATGTTGATTGATATTGCATATCTTATTATGAACTGGTACATTTTTAAGTGTTAGGTACTTCTGGGAAAATCCTGATATATCCCCTTTGAATATGATAAACTAAGGAATTCAGCAATACTATACCTTAGGCACCGACACGATACCCGTGTAGCTGTATAGCGTCAATTTCCACCCACGCACCGGATAGGCTACAGTCGACATCGATGCGAATGGTATTGGTAGCCTGACCTATATTCTGCAGGACAAAAACGCACTTAGTTGTATTAGTTATGACGGGTAAGTGTATCTTTTACTTCTTGTTACACTCATTAATGGAGCTAGGGAAAGCTGCGTCCTTCAGTTCTATTCCTCACATATGAACTCGAAAGTCTTTGAAAATATGCTGTGGTTTTTGCATAATATAAATGTAAAACTTTAAAGGTACCGATAACGAGAACTTCGTGGAAATGTTATGAGATTTTTTACTTACATCACGTGCATTATACAATTACTATTATAAATAAAACTGTTTACACACATAACTGACGAATCTATTACGTTAAAAGATAAACAGTATAATAAAGCTACTCAATCGCCGTGGTAGGACGCAGAATGAAGCACTTATCCATTTATATACCAAGCATACATGTATCTACCTGCAGTGATGGTGAGAATATTCTAGAATGTTCTATATTCTGAATTCCGCCATCAGGACACGTGTATAGGGGGATCAGATCCGAATCGCCTGTTTCTGGATTTGGAATCACTGCCGAGATTTTCCTTATTCCCCCGGCGTGATATGTCTCGTATATATCGATACCTGATACCAAAACTATCTCTTTGAAGGTGACCTAAAAGTATGACAAGTAGAAAACATTAACATTTGCCACCATTGACTAACTGTACTGGTGTGTGTATTTGAATGGGTTGCACACTGCTGTTCCGTTTATTGATTCCCTCCCTATTTCATAGAATCCAATCCTATTAAAGTAAAGAAGTGGTTTGTCATGATTGGTCTGTCGTCTTTCTGTAATAAACACACATAACTCATATTTAGCCTCTGAAGAAAGTACTCGGCTGAGCCAGTCAAATCGAAAACTATCTCACCGTAAAAGGTAACTATGATATAAGAACAAAGTAAGTTGAATACCTCAATAATATGTTTTCAAGTAAAGTAAAATAGTTTATAAAAGGTGCATTAAATACAAATAAAATATATAAACATTAAACAATTTAAATTTTGCTAGAGTTACTTCACTGTCTTCAAATCCATCATTTTATGACATACATATTGAAAAAAGCAAACATCGTTATTGTATCGTGTGCGATTGAAATTCAATAACATTGATAAAACATACAAAACCACAAACATCCATGAAATTGTATGTTAACGCATACGCATCCCTTACATGTGAACACTTGTATTTCTGTTCTGATGTGTAATTTTACATGTCGTGCTACAAAGGCGAATCTGTAATCAATATGTAACGCATGTCAAGGATTTGACCAGAACGAAATGAGGTCGTCCATCCTGATTCAAAATGTTTGGTAGGAAGAACTGATGCTAAAACTTGGGAAGAAAGTGTCTGGTAAGAAAAAACGGTCGTGGCATGATTACGTCTTCTTGTCAACATTATTTTTTCAATATTGTGACACACACATGACTTGATCTGTTATTATATTAAACTTTGTTCCCAGTTCCTACCCAGATATAATGCTATTTTCTCTCGGCAGCTATTTTACGCTTGCGTAAAACCTTGTAATAGTAATGAAATTGCTTTGTAAATATAAAATCATTCAAACACATTAAAGCCTGCTTTGGCTCGTTCATAAAGACAATTATGTAGTCAACAGGACAGGTACTACTTCAGCTTCCGTCATAAATTAACCCTTAACCCGCTACATATACATATTCATATATATAATGGACTGTTCTTTCTTTGAATTAAGACCATTCCATTTATTTGACAAAGGGATGTTATGGAGAAAATTACTAATCAGCAGCCGGACATTGTAAAATTTGACAGCCTTCGAGTTACTCGCATGCTTATCTGGATTTACAATAGTCGTGCTTAACGGGTTAAGGGTTAATTTGGAGCACAGTTTAGTACCCAACCTATGAATGTGGAACCACGCACCTTGCCATTTCTGAACAATACATTTCTTTAAATGTTTCTTTTTTCCATATTGGTGAAGGGAATGATTGATGTTCCAAAACGGCTTATAATGCTTTCCGTTTGTATTAGAGATACGTTCTGAAGACGATTGCATATGAATGTTGTTTAACCGCTCATCAACACATTGCACGTACTTATCGACGCGCCAGAGAGATGGGAAGGATTCACAGGAGTCCGAAAACCTGCCCCACTCTTACTGGTAAATATATTCCTACGATTATTTTATCTGCATGGAGGACTGACTCCTATTCAAAGGATCACTCGTTTTACATGCGACGGACCAGGCTAAGGAAAATTGTTTTGTCCAAGACAATACTAGACGAAACTCAGTGGCGTCGATGGGAAGTGAATCCAGGTTCTCTAGATTTCAAGTCCAGCACATCCACTGTTACAAAATACAATTAAGCATTTTAAAAAGAGTGCACTGTGCTTACATTTTAGTAGATCGACCAGAATGTTACGTGTGTGTGTTTTCCGGTAGTCTTGTCGTAATGATAAGAGCTCAAGGTTATAATTTGAAAAGAATAATACAACTTAAAGATGTATGGCCACCCTTTTATAGTATTATCAATTAACTCTTAACCATCATATGGACATTTCTTGATAATCCCGGAGAGAAACATATATTTAAAACCGCTACTAAATTGTATGTAAAAACAAATATTATTTGCATGACGTAGATACTACTTTTACCACTGCCTGACTGTACGGGGAAATGAGGTAAATCTGAATTGTATAGCTGCACAACTATTGCCAGATAATTGATAAATACATTTCCCTGTGAATTAATTTACATGTTCACATTTTTCTACGTCATCAAATAAAATATTATTCTCGCTTTTCACAGATATTGCAATGTGTGAATTGTAAATATCTATTGGTGTGTATTGATTTCGATTTAAATAAACATAAACATATTTATGAAACAAAATATGGCCGGAGAACTTTAAGCTGCTATTTATGTACTTGGATGGTTCTTCCTCCACCAGTGGAAGCTGGAAAGTCTCAATATAACCGAAGCTGTTGGCGCGACGAATTCAATTATGTACTTGGACCCCGTATACCCGTAATGAGTAATTATTGTTATCTAATATTTTGGGCATAATTCAATGAAAAGCGCGTCGTTTTTATATTGACATGATGATATAGTATCCATTTATTACCGTTATGTACTGATGTGCATCCCTTATCAGTTGGGCCCATGTTCTAGAATTATCGCCATACTGAGGGTACATATTAGGTTGTCCAACAACCTGCATCGCTGCAAAACTGTTAATACATACAAAATATAAATAAAATAGTTGTAAGTGTTTGTTTCGTTTGTCTGCTTGTGATTAATATAATACTACAAACATCGCATACAATTTAAGAATAAGGACGCGTATCGTTTTATAATCACATATTACTGACTAAATAATTAGGAGTGATTTAAATTAATTAATTAACTTTGACAACTTGTGTCAAAACAAATATTCATATGTGCTACATATACAGAACATTACAGTGTGACAATAAATTAAATTGCTCTTGCTAAAGTGTAAACACCAGTGAAGAAAATAAAACTTACCTGTATGTACTGTATTGTGATGAAAAGCTATTGACACTGACTACCCATTGTTCTATCAAGCCTATTGAACAAATATTAGATTTTATGAGTACTGTGAGAGCATCTATTTTCGGAGAGCTTCTACTTTCGTAGGACATTTCAAGTTTCCAAAGTACATGCATATACAGTAACAAGGATAACAATATAAACAAGTGCCAGTAAAAATGAGACAAATGGTCCTATAGAAATCACAGCACCCAAACGCATAGGCACCGTAGATCCGCACTGTTCCACCTACAAAGAGAAAATTAACTACATAATGAAGTAGACAATACACAACAGAAAGAGTGGTGAAAACAGGGTTACCGACTTGGAACGTTCAGCTGGCGATATGGCCCACCGGTTAGCTTATATCGATTTTAAGTGACCACAATCTCGCTATTATAATGTCTTCAGCGCTCAAATAGACAAGACAGTTTAAATAAAACTACATTCCATCAAAAGGAAATATCTAACAAAAAATATAGATCGAACTGGAAAAGCAGGATTGAAGGACGACAGTGAACCACAAACACACACAGAAACAAAGAACAAATTTAAAAATGAATAAAAGGCTAAACAAAACATCACAAACACAAGAGGGTTGACAATAGGGCTACCGCATTGGAACGGTCGGTCAGCACATCCAGAGCAATTAGGAAACAATACACCTATACGCTATTGTAAAGATATATGAAAAATAAATAAATTAAAATTCCTCAGGATGTATACAGAATTGTACTGAACAACCATAGCAGTTGCAGCCCAAGAGAAAACCAATCTAGGGTACGACTAGAAAACCAGCGGGACAAATGTTCAAGCACCAACCTCTCTTTTCAGGGTTTCAGAAGGTGCAGTCATGGAGTCCCACGAAGTTGTCCGGTCATCTCACAAGAGAAAATTGAAGCATAATGACTGTCTCTAGAGGGGTCAATCACCAAACATTGAAGTGCGCTGTAATTCTAAAGGGTCGCATCCTTTTCGGACGAATTTCCTGATTAATTGTAAAAAGTGGATAGGAAATCCGTCAGACCCCTTCAAGTTCCGAAGTCTATAGATCACACCTCCATAGAATAACGGTTGTGATATTTCTAGTTTTGAAATGTTTTAGGTTGGTGTTGTACTTTTCCAGCTTTCCGTCTGCGGCGATAGAACTTTGAGAAATATTTATGATAACGAAAACATTGCTGAATAAGTTAACTTGTAATAACTTGATGTTGATAATTGAAATCCTTACCATCGGTACATGCCCTAATAAAATGAATTAGCTAGGACATTAAACCCAGTATGATGAAGCACATCTAAATGTGGACAGTTAACGATGTCAAAGTCAAAGTCATCTCTCTTATCATAGATATTAGTATATATGTAATCATTTGAAATCGAGGGATGAGGAATGCTGCTCTGGAATCCGAACTGTTGGCTTGATTCAACGTGAGCTCTGGTGGATACATATTAGTGACCATATGAGCAATATCAATATTGAGTATGTCATCCAGATACCGAGATGCATTATTAAACGCGTCAATAATGTCTCTCTGGCTAGCAGGTGACAAACTCAACATGAAATCTTTCATTACAGTATAAAAAAACAAATCTGAGACAAATGGCGCATAGTTAGTACCCCTAGGAATAAAAACTACCTGGCGGTTAACGGTTTTAACATATCTAATAAAGATGTTATCTGAAAGAAAATGTAGCGCTCTACAAACATCGGTACACGTCCAAATGTTATAGTAACCATAAGGGGCGTTCTTTACAAACGCCCTGACATTAGTACAAGCAAGAAAGGTAGTCCCTTCCCTAGCAAATGTCTTCTGTATAAGCTAAATCAATTTATCCTTGATCAGGTTATGTGTAAGAGTGGCGCACAGAGTGAAAAAGTCATAGGTGCTTAGAGTAGAGGCATGAACATGCTTAAAGCGTAACTTATCAAGGACTTTTCTGGAGTTTTTGAATGAAATGCTTACACGGTAACTTGTCAATTGCTTACACCGTAACTTGTCAAGGATTTCTCCTGAGTGTTTGATGCCTATTATCCCCCAAGACAATCAGAATATTAGCGAGTCTGACATTGAATTGTGTTCTAAATTAATTACCTGATGCTAGTTTTGTTACGTGGGACATCTTGATTTCAAAGTACATGCATATGTAATTACTTTATACATAAATGCCACTACCCATTGGTCTATTTAGCCTGTTTGGAAATATTAGGGTTTAAGAGCAATGAGAGAGAATCTACTTTTTGAGAGTTTCTAGTTTCGTGGGTCATTTTGATTTCCAAAGTACATGCATATTAAGTAACTATATAAACAAAGTTCCCTGCCCATTGTTCTATCAAGGCTATTTGGAAATAGTAGATTCCATGAATACTGAGAGTGCGAGCTTCTACTTTCGTGGGACATCCTGATTTCAAAATACATGCATATGAAGTAACTTTATAAATAAAGGCCTCTATCCATTGGTCTATAAAGCGTATTGGAAACTAGTGAATTCCATGAGTACTGGGAGAGCATCTACTTTTTTTGTTTAGTTTCCAGTTTCGTTGGACATTTTGATTTCGAAGTACATGTATGGGTCCAGTTAATTTATTTTGTATTAATTGAAGAATACTAAATTAATATTAAACACTTACTAACCTTGGGTAAAATTAATATTGTTACACACAAATACAATGGTTTATAAATATTACTTCAACAGACGGTCATTACTTGTTATATTATATCTGCCAACAGCACAGACTATATGTAATACCTTTTAACACAAATGTCATTACCCAAAGGTCTATCAAGCTTATTAGAAAATATGAGATTCCGTGAGTACTGTGAGAGAATATACTTTTTGAGAGCTGGGACGGTGGCGTTTGATGTGTGTCTATGATCTTTCTTGTCGTGCCCTTAATGGTTTATTTTCTTGTTGCTCTGGCTTCTGCCAAGTCATTGAGTACCTTCATTGTGGCTTTCTAGGCTATTATTTTTGTTGTAATATATTTACACGAGCATATTTGTGTTTTACTTATATTGCCTATTTATGCTGCCTTGTTGGTTAGATATTAGATCATGGCGGGGATTTCTTTATTTACACTGTCCTGTTTTAATGGGATGACAGTAGGGTAAGTGTGAGGTTTGGTGCAGCCTAGAACCGGTTTAAACCCCCAGTGGCCTACTTTGCCACTGACCGTTCCAAAGCGGTAGCCCTATTGTCAACCCTTTTGTGTTTGTGATATCATTTGCATTTATTATTACTTTTGCCTTCTTGTTTGTCTGTTTGCGTGTTTGTTTCTGTGTGTTGTGGTTGACTGTCCTCCTTGAATGCTACTTTCCCTGTCCGATCTTTTTATATTTCTTTCTAGTTTCGTGGGACATTTAGATTTCTAAAGTGCAATATGTAGTAACTTTATAAACAAAGGCCACTATCCACTGGTCTATAAAGCCTATTTGGAAATAGTAGATTCCAAGAGGACTTGATTTCAAAATACATGCATATTAAGTAACTTTATAAAAATAAGTCACTACCCATTTGTCTATCAAGCCTCTTTGGAAATCGTAGATTAGATGAGCACTGAGAGAGCATCTCATTTTAGAGAGCAAAGTATGCGACACAAAACACACGAAAAGGTTGACAACGGGGTTATCGGCTTAGAACTGGAAGTGGCAAAAGTACCAAGTTTAGATTATAGCTCCGGGTATAGCCTTGAGGTTAGACAGAAACCAATATCTGACACACGGGAATAATACCAACACGATGTTATGGAGGATAGGAGATTACTTAATATCTGTACCCCGTCTCGGGATTTATCGATTTGAAATGTTTTCGATTTCATAGTTGTATTGCAACCGGTTTATAACAGTATCTGCAACAACATTAACAACAACAACAACAACAACAACAACAACAACAACAACAACAACAACAACAACAACAACATCAACAACAACAACACAAACAAAACAATGACAAAAACATGTTTTTGTACCATACCTGCAATACAACGGATGTTAGGGTCCCACCGACCAGATGCGTTACACGTTGTATACATGTTATTGTCTACCTCTATGAAACCAGCAGTGCACTTGGTCTTTAGTCGGGCTCCAACGTTATACATATTGCCCAATATATCTCCATTTGCTAGCGAGAGAGGGGGGCATTCTGCAACGATATTGATGCAACATATTAATATATCTTTAAATTGCACTACGTATCGGTATAATAAAGGTAACAACGAGTAGACTATTAGTGATGTCAATTTAATTACAGTTAAATAAACACGCGATATTTATATAGTGTATATACATCTGAACGTCTGTGTTAAACTATTATTTATAATAGAACGGAAAGTTTAATGCCAGTCTGGATTTTTTTGAAAATCACCCGCAAAATGCCGTTTAATGTTGGCAGATCATGACAATTCACCGAATAGAGTGTCCTTGTATGAGACAGCATATTCTTGCATACCGGACAAGGATATCCGTCATTTCAACGGGGCTAGATATTTCCATCTCACCCTAGGGTCGAGATAAAATTCACGCGCGCCAACATCCGGTATGCAGGAAAACATGCAAAACGTTAGTAGCTGGGGGCGTCAACGCACAACATGTCTCTGATATGCAAGAAAAAGAATCTATCATGGGTATTCAGTTCAGATAGAAAATTCCAACCCTCGGTATAAGTGTTTTAATCGGAACCTCGGCTCCGATAAAAACACTTATACCTCGGGTTGGAATTCCATATCTTCTTCAAGCTGGACTAAGTACATTCTATAAGTATTACATGGAGAAGAAAAATAATAATAATTAGAATTTAAAAAAAGAAGTTGAAAGAAGAAGAATGACACAAATATGAATCATGTGCATATAATTTATATCATTAGATTATGCAACGTTAAATCTATTTTCGGGGGCAGATGTAATTTTAAGCATTATATGTATCTATACAAGATCTTACCTAGTATAATGCATTGTCCCGAGTTTTTGTCACAAACTTCGCCACTCGTGCAGTTATTTCCACAGTGCTCAGACTTAAACAACGAAATATTCAATTATTTTAAAGATAACATTTGTAATGGTGTTTACATCAAGTTAGCACATGTTAGGCCATATATGATGGTATATTATCTAGTGGTATATGCAGATCACATTGTCTTGGTTAGAACCAGAACTGTATACCTCCTGCCATCCGTAAGAATCGACACTTTCTCACATGGCAAGTCCAGCTCCTAGGGTGGGATTCGGACTCGCAGCGGCGAGAGGCGAGACAGTATTTGACGCAGTGTCTGTACTATCCCGACCACGTATAGCGCTTAAAGAGAACTTGAACTTATTTTCAAAGAAATTTGCAGAACACACTGAACATCTTTAGATCTTTTTATATACCAGGACGTAACATAGTATTATTAAGGCAATATTTAGGTTTATTTCTATTGTTTGGGGCGCTTGTTTTAGCCAAAGGCTTTTCATCTAGTACATAAATAAAAGGGTATGATAGTGAACCTTTGGAAACGGCCGAGCACGATAAATACGAAATATTGCAGTCTCGGTTTGATTGAGACTGTTCATGAACGGTAAGTTGTATAGCATTGAAACAGAAATGTTTAGTGGTGAATAAAAATACCTTACTTTTTGGTAAGTCGGTTGTGAAATAAAAAATTCATGCACGAAAGCTGTTTTTGATGGGGCATTTTCAATGCAAAATTCCGCTGCAGGAGCAATTTTATTTTTTTTTTAGAATTTTTATCCAAAAATGTTTTTAAATAGTTAGATATTCGTAAATTAAGACACCCTTAAAATTCTATAGCAAAATATGAAGGCTAACTGAAGTTATTTGAAATTTCTTATTTTTCTACTGTCCCACCAACAAGGAATTTACAAGGGCTGTAAAATATTTATTTCTCAACCGATTTTCAAAACTAAGGTATTATTCTTTACCACTAAACATACCAGTTCTAATGATATACAATTGATGTAGGTGATATTCAAATTGATGAAGTTACTGCAGAAACGTTTGACTGAAACAAGCGCCCCGAATAATAGTATAAATGTTATATTTCACTAGTTACGAAGCAAGCTAAACAGCTTTTAGAAAGTGCTCTCATCAATGTGGGTGACAGCATTAGTGTGATCTTGATGGGGGAGGAGGCCGTAGAACCCGATTGATGTTTGTGTAAACATTTTCAGGAATGAAACACCTCACACATCTATTATGATTTTCTTTTTAATCTATTGATACATGTTTTTATTTTTATTTCCGAAAATAGACCGAAAATATCGAGGATACAGTGATCGCCCGGATTTCTCTTGTCCTCGGTAGCTAACAAACAGTACATATGTGACAAGGGTAACGCTTTTTAGGGTTAGCGTCAGAATTATTTTAGGCAATAAGGGTAGTCTCCTGTTAATATGAATTGCGTCGAACGACACGTTTCCAGTAATGATCACATACTAATTACATCTATTGTATGCGTCATTCGTTTGAGGCTAACGCCCTCTTACTGTGGTCCAGGTTCGCTTCCCCGCTCTGGAATAGTTGATCACAGCTAATTAAAACAATCATGATTTTGCTTATTTTTCTTAAAAAAATCCCGTTTACATAACACGTCTTTAAAATTATCATAATCACGATAATTAAGAGTGCAACATTATGTCAAAAATATAATAAAAATCCTATATCGTTGTTGGCATTTACACTACTCAACTTTTATAATCGGTCACTTTTCAAAGAATTATATATTTTTTAATAATTCATATTTTTATTTGAAATTTTAACTGGCGTCGTTTAACAAATATCGCTAGCGATTTATGAAACGTAATCTGTCTTGAGTTGACTAAAACCTTGTTGATAAACTTAATAAAATATTGGTAGGTGTATCGGTGATTTCCAGTTTTTAGTATTCGTGTTATTTTCAAAAAACCTGGGTGACCGATTATAAAAGTTGAGTAATGTATATTTAAATTGATTTGTTTTCCTATTTTTATTTGCTCCAAACATCCAAACACCATGACCCCGTGGGTCCGGATTGTACCAAAAACTACATTTCATTATTGATAGAATACGCGTTTGGTTCAAGCAGCTGAGCAAACTCAGGATGTACAATTTTTGCCATCTCTACATTAAATTCCGTACTGAAATCACAACGTGGTCCCGCCTTACTCCCATTAAGCGATGAGAAAGCTTATATTAGCAGGATTTTATAACGGATATTTCGACAATAAAACACGTTTAAAAATATTTTTTACTGAAAATAATGTCATAACCTATTTAAAATTACCTATTAAATGTTTTAATTTTACAATATGCAAACATTTTAAGCCAACATTTAGTTTTTATTTCATACCACAGCCAACCCCGTTTTCGTTTCTTGGAGAAGAGGTTTGATGGTGTATGAAAGATAATACTCGGACCACGTAATGGGCTCAAATTATCAAAGCGCAACATTTATAAATATCGTGTTACAAAGTGTACTGTGACTAAAAGGTCTACAACAACACAGTTTTTATTTTCTCTAACTAAATGCAACCCTTTGCTTGTGAAACAGTTTCTCTAGAATACAACGTTGAATTAAGTGTGCAGTGTATAAATTATATAGCGGATATTTCCAAGTTGCGTTCATGGAGAGAACATCTTATGTTGCAATTACTTGTAGTTCAATCCATTTGCATATGTTGCTAGTAATATTGTGATGTTTAAAACAAAAATTGTAACGTATCTGCAATACAATATTATTAACGTAACGTTCACTTATTGATATAAAATTACTTACGGCGTTTAAGGAAATATTTCGCTTATGAATATAAACGCATGGTCCAGTTTGGTCCGAATTTTGTACGAATGAAGTTGAATTACTCCCTTCTAGTAGTTCACATTGAAGACGTCGTTTTCTGTAGTTAATGGCGGCACACTTTGGTCGTATATCGCATTCAAAAACACACTCGCTCAACGATTTTTCGTATAAAATTCGAAACATAGTCTCTGTTGAAGAACATTTATTGGAATGCGTGATTTTGAATTTTTCAGAATTGAAGGCATGATTATTCTGTAGCAAAACTGTTAAAATAAAACAACACACCCAGTTTGTTATCACTATAACTCGCATTGTGAACTATTCCCTAGTCGAAGTGTTACATTAAGATTAACATCTGCAGTTTTAGATCCTTTCCTTCTTCACATGAAGATTCGGGAAGAAAGAATTTCTAGCATAAGTGTCGGCAAGCGGACGTTTGGATATATATTTATATCACCTTTAACATAGTGATACGACATACAATGGAGCGCCTATTTGTTATTAGAAAATACAATTGACAATAGGAATACAGTTATCATTGAGTGAATAGCTTTTAAAGCATGGCTATGTAAATAGCAAATGTTGAAAACTGTTTGACTAAAGATAACATTGTAATGCCAGTTAGAAAACCAACCGTTAAATAATTCAGGATAACATGTCAGTATGTGTGTGATATATGTGTATAGTAATGTTCTTTCGTTCGTTCGATATATTCATTTAACTTTAAAAAGCAAAGCAAACTCACGTACTAGATAAATTGAACTGCGTTGATATTGTATGTCCTATGCCGTCACATACCATGCAACACGTAATGTAATAAAGCTGATAAAGTCATAAGTGTATCGTCGTCGATTTAAAGGCACTAACCCGCCAAATAACGGCAATATTACACTGCAAAATCGGTTATCCAATCGCTATCCAGGTGTTTAGGTTATCAAATAATGTATATGTGATGGTCAAAATATGTAAGTTAAATATATAATTCATCGTCAATAGGTTAAGAAACGGTATATAAATGTTGTAAAATGTGACTGTTGTTGGCTGGATAGCTACTTTAAAGTCTGGAGATATTCTTGACACAATTTGTAATGCACATCAATGTTCATTCATAGGTATGTCAAGAGAGACAACAGCTTTAACCTGTAAACATGTAAGCGAATGTTTTACCAACGGGAATTGCACAATACGGGCTTGCAATGAAGTTTGTATCATTTATTATACACTCAGTGGCAAAAGAAAGTGGACACTGAGTTCTGTTTAGATTTAATTGTATAACGTTTTTTTAGAATTAAATTGACACATTCCAAAATGAATACGCCATTGCCAATATCATGTTGTCATTTGTTTTTTTCAATAGGTCGAATCATTAAGTTATTTAAGCTAGATACAATTATTAACCATGATCATGATGATAGAAGAAAAGAAATTATTGTCAATTTTTGAAAATCATCCAGATACCAAGTGGTGTTATTAAAGGTTTTGGTGACATCTGCCTGAGTATCTGGTGAAAGACTCATCTGAACACCAACCACTTGTATATGAACGACAGTTCCATACCTATATATTATCTTAGTGGGTTAATATTTTTTTCAAAATTTCTTGGCAGGACCATGACATGTAGTTGTCTAAATTGCCGTCAGTAAAGCATGATTTAATACTGTTACAGACAAAATATGTAGATTTTTCTAAAACAACAAATTGTTTGAATAGGCGCAATAAGCCTGTCTATGCTAGAGTGTATGATAATGGACCTTTGGAAACGGCCGAGCACGACACATACAAAATATTGCAGTCACGGTTTGATTGAGACTGTTCATGAGCGGAAGTGATATATTCTAGCTACCGCTCACGCCCTCTAGCCCCGGGTTGATCAGAACTACAAAATTCATAAAATCAGTAGTATACAATGTTAACCATCCCGAAGATGGCATGCATACGGCGGTGGACATGGAGTTATTTGCTTCCCCATGTCGTACGGCGTATGGTCCCAGTATCTAATACAATTAAATGCCCCGAAGAGCGAAATAAACATAATGGAATTTAGTGGGAGCAGCGGTTATAAAGCCTGCGTATCACAAGTAAAGTCTATGTGGTAAGGTTTCTATATAAAAAAAAAGAAACACTTCTAAATTTCAAACATATATTGTTCCGTATTTAAAGTAGGTATAACATTCGAACATGAACTGTAGCATTCATAGAAAATAGTCAATCGAAAACACGCATACAATAGAATCGACAAGTAAAATGCAAAGATGCAACACCACACATATACATGTAAAACGGTTGAAAATAGAACTACCGCTTTGAAAGGGTTATTGGCAAAATGTCGGTGCCATGTACAATGAATTGCCTATACTCAACTAAGGTTTCCGAAATCAGTGATAAACGTCGCCGGGTATATAGAGAGCATTTGCAAAATTAAAAGGTATTGGATTTCTGCAGACTTGTTTTCATCCTGTTTATTACCCCACCCACTTGTTTTACACTATACTTATATTACCGCTATTTACTGAATTTTAATAAAATAGAAATCTTCTACATAATTTGTTTATGACTGTTTCATTTATTAATTAATAACATCATTCAAATTGAAAAGAAAAAAAACGAAATAACGTTACCAATCTCATTTTATCAAGCATTGTGTTGATCAGATTGCAGCATGCCTGTAATTTGTAATTGTACTTTTGTTTTGTAAAATTGAAATCCGGGTCATTTCAGGAATGGTTTTCAAGATTTATTAACCGGACACGAACATCACTTTATTTTGACCTTTGACCTCTAAGTGTGACCTTCACCTTGGAATCACGCGCCTAGATTTTAGGCTCGACACGTCGTCTTATTGTGGTGACCAATTGTGCCAAGTTATTTTGGAAAATCCGTCTATTATTGTGAGAGTTATTAACCGGACAATATTGTATGGACGAACGAACGAACGAACAAACGAACGAAGGAACTGACTGACAGACGGACGGACGGACGGACGGACAGTGCGACTACTATATGCCCCCGAAGTGGGGCATGAAAATGTATTGAACTATTTAAATAATTCTTAGAAATGATTTGCAAATCTGCAAATTACGTAAAATCAATAATTGGACGTCACTAAACTTAACCAAGTATAAGTAAGGAATTGTTAAAATATAAAACTATAACTGAACATTAAGCCATACAATATCTATGCAATATACTGTTCTGTAAAGTTAGTAAAGGATTAGGGTTATTTTTCACTATTTTTCATTATTATTGATATTTATTAACGTTATGAAAAAAACCAAAGAAACACTTTATAAAACAAAACACTAATCCATCGTTTTAATGCGACACATCCTGTGTCAGAATTTACATAAATAAAAACCTTTTATCTATTGTAGTACCATTTCGATTTTCGATTTCGCTATTGTTTTATAACTTGTCCAAGTTCGCGTCTATATGACGATCTATATCCAGGCTTTTACTGCACCGGATGTACAATAATGGAGTAAATAAGAGACCATCTAATCACGAAAGTGCTGAATATATTGTGGTTATGAATAAAAAGAGACAGACCATGACAAACATCTAGTTATTGCTCTACTAGCCTAATGTGATGCCATTTCGTCTGTAGTCCGGTGTGCGACATCCGTTATTGTTTTTACTGTTACCGCTCTAACACCATCATCTGTCATCGGATCTTAATTTGATAAGATCGCTGATATTTATAAAAGCTTAGCTCATTTTGCATTTCAAAACAGCTATACCGAATTAGTAAAACCTTGAGTCCTTTATGTCCGTTGATTTATTGAAATACGCATTATTCTAATACACCCGCACTATATAGCCTAGTTTAACATATCTCGTTATATTGAACGATATATCATTGTAATGTTTGCAACGTTAGGAGAATAAGCATTGCGCATTCCGCATTGTAACGTATGCAACGTTAGGATAGCAAGCAAAGCAATGCGAAATATTTCAGATGTGTGCGTTATTTTCACATTTTAGGGTATTATAATAGAAATAGAACATCGTTTACGGTGAATTATCTATAATATATCACGGTTTGTTGTTCAATTGTAAACAATAATTTCACTCGCCCTTCGGGCCAGTGAAATTATTATTTACAAGTGAACTCCAAACCGTGATATATTAAACGATAATTCACAGTAAACGATGTTCTATTTCTTAAGTATGCTTCGTTCTAGAAGCTTCATATGTTCTCCTTTGATCGTCACCCGACCTTAGCCTGATTTAAGATATTTATAAATCCTCGGATCAGTTTAAAATCAGATGTTTCGAGTAAATCGCCTTACAGATATGGCACTTAATTTATTTCACAGTTCATATAATTTCGTTAGCGCTCTAACACCTTTATCCTTATTTCGATTACTAAACACGGTCAGACTTTTGATATCTATACAAGCTAATATATTTAAAAAGAAAATACGGAATTGAAATGATGAAAAAACAATAAAAAAATGCCATAGCATGCGTAACGCAAACGAAATGTACGATACTATTTGACGGGCCATGTTAGCCAGTAGAGCGTCTCCTAGCCCTCTTGGACTTTTTGTTTAGTTTAATTGTATCAACATTCATTTTCATCTGACTGTAGACTTATGATTGTAGAATGGCGTGATAGAAAACCATTATTTTTTAAGGTATTACTATTACTGAATATTAGAAAAGTAAGTTTAAAAAATAAATTAAAAACAGTTGTATTTTACTTCATTCGTGACTTTAACATTGGAAGACACCGAGTATGCGTTGTTACGTGTTAGTAGTAACGTGTACCCTCTTCTTGGGAATCTCATATTTACTCTGCGTTAAAGCGTGATAGTAACTTTAAACAATGTCCCGGGAAACAACTGCCTAACGTCTTTGATACATACACAGGAATATCTGAGATCAAATGTGCGAAAAAATGCCAATCTCGTATGATATCGAACGCATGTTCAGGAGCGAACTATAACAAACAAACCGGAGAATGTGGTTTGAGTAATGATCCGACTCAACTAATGACGGACACTGACGGACACTGATGTCAACCACTTTGTAGCGCTCAAAATGCAATCAGGTAAAAATTTGTCTAGACCTATTAAACAGTAATAGATAAAGTCTGGTCTCAGCGAGTTGGCTTATTTAAACACCGAACAGAGAAAGTCTCTATCTTTTTTTGTAGCATGGTGTACTAAATAGCACTGTGACGCCAGAGTGACGTCCGTACTCTAAATTCCTCTATATGGTAGTTGTAGTACGGTATAACGACGCCACTTTAGTTACCCTAAGTTAAACCATTTAATGCTTTGCATTCATTAAAGGAAATTTCGAACGATTTAAGATCGTTTTGGTTATGTTAGATGCCCATGGCGTGATTCTGGTGGATAAAGAATTTCGGTGGTTCTACCCAGGGGCCAGCCCGTGAACAAAAAATTTCCATAGGGACACCTGGGGTCTTCTTCCACCAATGGAAGCTGGAAAAGTCGCCATATGACCTTAGCTGTTGTTGAGAATATAAACTCCATTTCAGTTCAATTGTTCTTGTGGATAATCTTCTTTGGGCTTAATCAAGAGACACTGAGGCAATGCATTTTCCCAATTGTTATTTCTTAAGATAAAATATATACTTAAACGTCTCATACGACAATTTGTATTCCATAGGGTCTCAGTGAAATGTTTTTGATCGTGGTATAGACATAAACACAAATAACTAAATATATTTAGCTTGAATTCTTCATTGATCCAATAACCGGAATTTAACACATATTTAAAGGGTTGATTTTTTAATTTCATGTTAGCACATATCAACGTAGCGGAATAACATACAACCCTGTGGTGATTAGAACCATGAAGTCTTAAATCTACAAATCTTATATCAACACGAATTGTGTTATTGTCATTACGTGGTGCGAGTATTAACGTTCATACTCCATCCAACCCCTTCTACAAGAAGCTAAAACGGGGTTGGCTGTGGTATTAAATAAAATCTTAGTTTCGGCTTATACAGTTTGCATATTGTGAAATTAGAATATTTAAAAGGTAATTTTAAACAGGTTATCACATTGTTTAAGTAAAAACTGTTTTCAAACGTGTTTTATAATCTAAAGATCCGTTATAAAATCCTGCTAATATAAGCTTTCCCATCGCTTAATGGAATTAACTGGGGACCACGTAATGATGTATGCAATGGAAAGTCCTGTAAAAGGTAGAAGTGGAAATATTGTTTGTGTCTAAATCCTTCATCTGTAGGGCACGAGAGTTCAATTGCAGATACTGGTTGTGTGAGTCCTACATACTGTGTATGCAAGTGGAAACCTATTTTACGAAAATCTAACGATGATTTCGCTTGACCCATTGAGTAATGGATATGAGAATGTGTATCAAATAACGCGATGTTTCAATATAATGTGTCGATGGTCTTTCTCAACTCCGGATACATGTGTACACGCAGATGACAACATGTACTGTGCATTTCAAGGTGCCTGGACGTCAAATACGAATCGAGTTTTGTTTTATTACTTGCTATGGTTATATAGAATGAAAATAGACGCTCATGGATCTGTTTATAATCTTGCCATAGCCATCCGTTATGTTTCACAAAGCCTAAAATTCATTTTGACCCCTCTTGTTTACAATGTAAAATTATAATGGCGGCGTTATATTTAGAAATTGTCTTCTGCGCATGTCTGTTTCTAGGGTTCAGATGTACCAAATAAAACGTAGGTTATGCAGGCTGGTGTTGTTGTTCAATGTTCAGCACCTCCAGCAAACGATCATAATTATTTTTTATTTAGGAATGAAAAACATTAGATCTAGCAAATAAAAGGTAGGTAAGTATTATACTGCGTTTATATTTTATTAGTTACACCACTATTGGTCAACTGATTTTTTTAGTCACCCTACCCTAGAAAAATGGAATGTTCCGCAGCCGCCATTTTGGTTTTCAGCTGTCAATAAAATTACATGTAAACAGGGGGAGTCAAATTTATTTTGTTTGGCTTTGCGAAGCTTACAGGATGGATACGTGAAGATTGCAAACAGATTCAGGAGCGTCCGTTTACATTCTATTCAATCATATCAGGTATGAAAACATACAGAAAGTAATAAAAAAAATCTCGATTCATATTCGACGTTTAGGCACCCTGAAATGAACGTTAGGTATGGGTCTCAAAGTCGCTTTTAAAATCGACCAATAAACAATTCAATCATATCACGACTACTTGTAGCAGTGAGCTCAATGCTTAATGTTTCAATGCGGTATCCCTATTGTCAACCCTTTTGTGTTTGTGATGTCGTATTTGGCCTTTTATTCATCTTTAAATTTCTTCTATGTTTCTGTGTGTGTTTGTGGTTGACTGTCGTCATTGAATGCTACTTTTCTTGCTCGATTTTATATATATTTAAGTACTTCTCCGTGGACTTCTACATATACATCTATAAGTTAAGACACTGGTATCACATTTGATCATAATGTTTTTGTCGATGGAAGAATGAAAAACAAAAACAATTACAGCCCCAGGCTATCGTGAGGCTCATAGTTACAGATTGGACACTAACCATCTTAAAATTTAAGAGAGGGTAACTCCCGTTTCAAGGATACCAAGTCGGCAGCCGCAGCCACTATGGCTGACAAGGCGTTCGGTGTACGGGGAAAACAATTACAAACCTACCTATTATTTAGTTACTTAATAGAGGATCTTACATGACTGTGTATTATTGATATTAATAAACGAGTTGGACGAATTGATAGGGTAGGGGATCTGCCGAGTATCTATTCATCTTATGTAAGATAATATTTATCACATAACACACCTACGACGTGATAGTTTAACTTTAATGTTGTCAATTTACCTTATTGAGTATGGCGACAATTTGTAAGAGAAAATATGACGTCGTGTTGTTGTTTTTAAGACGTCAGCTTGGTTACGCGGCAATAACGCGTTCGTCAGGCAAATAATGCGACACATTAAAACAAATTTAATGTTACTAACATACATTTTATAAAGTAAAATTTCAAATAATGATAAATAATTACATGCTGCAAGAACTGCAATACATGATACAGCGAACACTGTCCAGACAGTACATGCTGTAAGAACTGCAATACATGATAAAGCGAACACTGTCTAGGAAGTACATGCTGCAAGAACTGCAATACATGATACAGCGAAAACTGTCCAGACAATACATGCTGGAAGAACTGCAATACATGATGCAGCGAACACTATCCAAACAGTACATGCTGCAAGAACTGCAATACATGATACAGCGAACACTGTCCAGACAGTACATGCTGCAAGAACTGCAATACATGATACAGCGAACACTGTCCAGACAGTACATGCTGCAAGAATTGCAATACATGATACAGCGAACACTGTCCAGACAGTACATGTTGTAAGAACTGCAATACATGATACAGCGAACACTGTCCAGACAGTACCTGCTGTAAGAACTGCAATACATGATACAGCGAACACTGTCCAGACAGTACATGCTGTAAGAACTGCAATATATGATACAGCAAACACTGTCCAGACATTACATGCTGCAAGAACTGCAATACATGATACAGCGAACACTGTCCAGACAGTATATGCTGTAAGAACTGCAATACATGACACAAGGAACACTGTCCAGACAGTACATGCTGTAATAACTGCAATACATGATAAGGAGAACACTGTCCAGACAATACATGCTGTAAGAACTGCAATACATGTTACACCGAACACTGTCCAGACAGTACATGCTCCAAGAACTGTAATATATGTTACAGCAAACACTGTCCAGACAGTACATGCTGTAAGAACTGAAATACATGATACAGAGAACACTGTCCAGACTGTACATGCTGTAAGAACTGCAATACATGATACAGCGAACATTGTCCAGACAGTACATGCTGCAAGAACTGCCATATATGATACAGAGAACACTGTCCAGACAGTACATGCTGTAAGAACGCAATACATGATACAGAGAACACTGTCCAGACAGTTCATGCTGTAAAAACTGCTATACATGCTACAGTGAACACTGTCCAGACGCAGTCCAGACAATACATGCTGTAAGAACTGCAATACATGATACAGCGAACACTGTCCAGACAGTACATGCTGTAAGAACTACAATACATGATACAGAGAACACTGTCCAGACAGTACATGCTGCAAAAACAGCAATACATAATGTAGCGAACACTGTCAGACAGTACGATGGAAGAACTGCAATACATGATACAGCAAACACTGGCCAGACAGTATATGCTGTAGCAACTGCAATACATAATACAGCGAACACTGTCCAGACAGTACATGCTGTAAGAACTGCAATACATGATACAGAGAACACTGTCCAGGCAGTACATGCTTTAAGAACTGCAATACATGATACAGCGAACACTGTCCAGACAGTACATGCTGTAAAAACTCCAATACATGATACAGCGAACACTGTCAGACAGTACATGCTGCAAAAACTGCAATACCTGATACAGCGAACACTGTCCAGACAGTACATGCTGCAATAACTGCAATACATGATACAGCGAACACTGTTCAGACAGTACATGCTCCAATAACTGCAATACATGTTACAGCGAACACTGTCCAGACAGTACATGCTGTAAGAACTGCAATACATGATACAGCAAACACTGGCCAGACAGTATATGCTGTTGCAACTGCAATACATGATACAGCGAACACTGTTCAGACAGTACATGCTCCAAGAACTGCAATACATGTTACATCGAACACTGTCCAGACAGTACATGCTGTAAGAACTGCAATACATGATACAGAGAACACTGTCCAGACAGTACATGCTGTAAGAACTGCAATACATGATACAGCGAACACTGTCCAGACAGTACATGCTGTAAGAACTGCAATACATGATACAGCGAACACTGTCAGACAGTACATGATGTAAGAACTGCAATACATGATACAGCGAACACTGTCCAAACAGTACATGCTGCAAGATCTGCAATACATGGTACAGCGAACACTTTCCAGACGCTGTCCAGAGTACATGCTGCAAGAATTGCAATACATTATACAGCGAACACTGTCCAGACAGTACATGTTGTAAGAACTGCAATACATGATACAGCGAACACTGTCCAGACAGTACCTGCTGTAACAACTGCAATACATGATACAGCGAACACTGTCGAGACAGTACATGCTGTAAGAACTGCAATACATGATAGAGCAAACACTGTCCAGACAGTACATGCTGCAAGAACTGCAATACATGATACAGCGAACACTGTCCAAACAGTGTATGCTGTAAGAACTGCAATACATGATACAAGGAACACTGTCCAGACAGTACATGATGTAAGAACTGCAATACATGATACAGAGAACACTGTCCAGACAGTACATGCTGTAAGAACTGTAATACATTATACACCGAACACTGTCCAGACAGTACATGCTGTAGAGAACTGTAATACATGTTACAGCGAACACTGTCAGACAGTACATGCTGTAAGAAACTGCAATACATGATACAGTGAACATTGTCAAGACAGTACATGCTGTAAGAACTGCAATACATAATACAGCGAACCACTGTCAGACCAGTACATGCTGTAAGAACTGCAATACATGATACAGAGAACACTGTCAGGCAGTACATGCTTTAAGAACTGCAATACATGATACAGCGAACACTGTCCAGACAGTACATGCTGTAAAAACTCAATACATGATACAGCGAACACTGTCCAGACAGTACATGCTGCAAAAACTGCAATACTGATACAGCGAACACTGTCCAGACAGTACATGCTGCAAGAACTGCAATACATGATACAGCGAACACTGTTCAGACAGTACATGCTCAATAACTGCAATACATGTTACAGCGAACACTGTCCAGACAGTACATGCTGTAAGAACTGCAATACATGATACAGCAAACACTGGCCAGACAGTAATGCTGTTGCAACTGCAATACATGATACAGCGAACACTGTTCAGACAGTACATGCTCAAGAACTGCAATACATGTTACATCGAACACTGTCAGACAGTACATGCTGTAAGAACTGCAATACATGATACAGAGAACACTGTCCAGACAGTACATGCTGTAAGAACTGCAATACATGATACAGCGAACACTGTCCAGACAGTACATGCTGTAAGAACTGCAATACATGATACAGCGAACACTGTCCAGACAGTACATGATGTAAGAACTGCAATACATGATACAGCGAACACTGTCCAACAGTACATGCTGCAAGAACTGCAATACATGGTACAGCGAACACTTTCCAGACGTCCAGAGTACATGCTGCAAGAATTGCAATACATTATACAGCGAACACTGTCCAGACAGTACATGTTGTTAGAACTGCAATACATGATACAGCGAACACTGTCAGACAGTACTGCTGTAACAACTGCAATACATGATACAGCGAACACTGTCGAGACAGTACATGCTGTAAGAACTGCAATACAAGATAGAGCAACCACTGTCCAGCCAGTACCTGCTGCAAGACAGCAATACATGATACAGCGAACACTGTCCAAACAGTGTATGCTGTAAGAACTGCAATACATGATACAAGGAACACTGTCCAGACAGTACATGATGTAAGAACTGCAATACATGATACAGAGAACACTGTCAGACAGTACATGCTGTAAGAACTGCAATACATTCTACACGAACACTGTCAGAAGTAATGCTGTAAGAACCTGAATAACTGTCTACAGCGAACACTGTCAGACAGTACATGCTGTAAGAACTGCAATACACTGATACAGTGAACAATGTCACAGACAGTACAAGCTGTCAGAACTGCACATACAAGATACAGAACACTGTCAAGACAGTACATGCTGTAAAAACTGCAAACATGATACAATGAACCATGTCCAGACATAAAGCGTAAGAACCTGCAATACATGAACATCGACATGTCCAGAAGACATGCTGTCAAGAACTGCACATACATGATACCAGTCTGAACACTGTCCAGACAGTACATGCTACGATCTGCAATACTGACTCAGAGAACATGTCAGGCAGTACATGCTTTACGGACAGCAATACATATCACGTACACTTCAGACTCTACATCATAACCTCCAATAATCACATCCGAACATCAACATTCTTCCCAAACTACAATCCATCAACCATCACCACTGTCAACATATACATCAGATCACTCATCATCATACATCCTACCATACAGAACCATACTCAACATCAACTTACCTTACCCTCAAACCTACAATCATACCTCACTTCACATAACCTCCACATTCTCACTACAGCAATATAATCATCAACTTCAACCCTTCCATAACTCCTACCATCACTCATCACAATAACCACTCACATACATCATACCATATACCTCCATCAACATAACTCCCCCATTCACTACACATCATACTCCATCACCATACCTCTACCCATAACTCCTACCATCATCACCTAACCACAACATACCTCTCCCATACTCCACTACCATCATCCCTACATCACCATCACTCTCCCCATAATCCTACATATCCTCCCACCATCACTCTACCATAATCCTACCATCATCACCATCACCCATAACTTCCATACCTCATATACATCCATACACATCACCATACCATCTCATACCCATCATCCTCCATCCCAACCATCCCTCTCCCATACTCCTACATATCCTCCACCCACAATCACCTTCCAATACTCTATAACTCTCTACCATATCCTCCACCCAACATCACCTTCCATACTCTATACTCATACATATACTCCATCAACATCACCTTCCCATACTCCTACA
Source organism: Cyrtodaria siliqua (assembly GCA_037043455.1). Taxonomy (NCBI): domain Eukaryota; kingdom Metazoa; phylum Mollusca; class Bivalvia; order Adapedonta; family Hiatellidae; genus Cyrtodaria; species Cyrtodaria siliqua. Next base: position 8,189 of record JAWPHD010008979.1, on the reverse strand, counting down.
TATCCTCCTTACCATCACCTCTCCCATACTCCTACATATACCTCCATCACCATCACCTTCCAATACTCCTATAACTCTACATATCCTCCACCACATCACCTTCCATACTCCTACATATCCTCCACCAACATCACTTCCAATACTCTAATAACTCTCTACATATCCTCCACCCACCATCACCTCTCCATACCTCTATACTCCTACATATACACCATCACCATAACTTCCATACTCCTACATAACTCCTCCATACCAATCACTCCCATACTCCTACCAATCACATCCACATCACCTTCCCATACTCTACATATACACCACACCATCACTTCCCATACTCTACATATCCTCCATCACATCAACTCTCCATACTCCTACATCATACACTCCATCCACCATCAACCTCTCCCCATACTCCTACATCATCCACCATCACCCATCAATCCCACCATCAAATCCTCTCCCTACTCTACCAATCTCATCACATCAACTCTCCATATCCTACCATATACCATCCACCACACCATCTCCCATATCTACATATACCACAATCAACCCCATACTCTCATAACTCATCCAACCTTCATACTCTACCATAACTCCATCACCACTCACTACAACCAATAAAATCCCATAATCCCCCTCAACAACATCCCTAATAAACTACATTTACAAACCCAAAAACACCTCTACCTAAACAATTCATAATACTTATTAAACAATACTCTTACCTCCTCCCTCAAACTACCCAATAACCACACCATACTTCAACTCCAAATAATACAAAATAATTCAAATCAACAATACACCATTATAAAAAAACCACACACATCCACACACACCTCATTATAAAAACAACACAACTACAACAATACAAACCACCATAACTAAAACAACCCCCCCCCACCAAACAAAACAAACTAACCCCCCACCAAACACCTATCACTACAACACCAATACAACCACCACCTAATTCTATCTACAACTAAACCAACACACTACTACAAAACAACATAATAATAATACTTCATAATAACAAATTACACTAACTATAACACTAACATCATCCATTACAACTTTAACTATATCCTCAAATCTAAATACAACCTTCTCATCCTCACATCCACAACTAAAAAAACCACATCACCACTTAAATTCAAACCCTCTTCTATCTTATCACCAACAACCCCCTCATAAAACACAAAACAACAACAAATCCCCTCCCCCAATACACCACATCACTACCCACCAAACCCCCATAACTCACTAACAAATTTCAATCCCCAAATACACACCATAAACAAACACACTACAATCACCTTCTCCAACCACTCAACTCCAATCCTCTTATACCCCCCTATATCTCCAACTAATAACACTTACCTCTAAAATACCTACACAATAAAACAATCATTTCTAACTTCCACTCTATACACTCATCATAAATACAATCCAAAAACCTCATAAATACATTACATATATAACAATACAATCTAACAACTCATCATACAATCTAAATCATAACATACATACTAAATCTCCATAACCTAATTCAATATAAATAACATACAATTAAACTCATACATAATTCCCTATAATATACACATAAATCTAAAATCCTCATACATACATTCCTAAAAAATTCTACAATAATTCTATAAATATAACATACATACTAATCATCATACATAATTCCTATAAAATACAATACAATCTAAACAACATACCTAATTCAACCTATAACTATAACATAATTCATAATATATACATAATTCATATACTAACATACAATACTAACAACACTCATACATAATTCCTATAATTCAAACATAAATCTAAAATCTCATACATAATTCCTATAACATTAATACATACAATACTAACAATCTCATAATAATTCCCTATAACTACAATCTACATACCATACTACATCATATCATACAATAATTCATAGTCTCTATAACTATACATAACTAACTAATTCCTATACAATCACTATTACTTTACCATATCAATATAAACTCATACGTATCTATCATACTAATGTCTGACCAGTATCTAATCAGTATATAATATCATAGCATAATTATACACGTAATACAATATGCAATACAATGAACGCAGAATTACTGACTTAGTACTTCTGAATCATGTAATAGCGTTCTGCGACTGTAAGTCTTGCCTAGTGACTCATTATACTAGTATCTCATTCACCAAGTCCTGATTCAGTACATCGTACGTATACTAGACACATAACAATCCTAAGATCTAAGCATTAATCTACCAGTACTGGTTCACTGTATCATATATTGTAGTAATTGCAGAAGTACTGTCTGGACAGAGTTCTTGATTCTAAGTAATTGCAGACTGTTCTGCTAAGTCAGTATTAGCTGTAGCATATTGCAGTTCTTACAGCTGTCTAGTGGACGTGTTCGCTGTATCATGTAATGCAGTTCTTGCAGCATGTACTGTCTGGACAGTGTTCGTGTATCATGTATTGTAGTTATGCAGCATGTACTGTCAGGACAGTGTTCACTGTAACATGTATTGCAGTTCATGCAGCATGTACTGTCTGGACAGTGTATCGCTGTATCATGTATTGTAGTTCTTGCAGCATGTACTGTCTGAACAGTGTTCGCTGTACCATGTATTGCAGTTGCTACAGCATATACCTGTCTGGCCAGTGTATGCTGTATCATGTATAGCAGTTCTTACAGCATGTACTGTCTGGACAGTTTTCGATGTAACATGTATTGCAGTTCTTGGAGCATGTACTGTCTGAACAGTGTTCGCTGTATCATGTACTTGCAGATGCAACAGCATATACTGTCTGGCCAGTGTTTGCTGTATCATGTATTGCAGTTCATACAGCATGTACTGTCTGGACAGTGTTCGCTGTAACATGTATTGCAGTTATTGGAGCATGTACTGTCTGAACAGTGTTCGCTGTATCATGCATAGCAGTTCTCGCAGCATGTACTGTCTGGACAGTGTTCGCTGTATCATGTATTGAAGTTCTTGCAGCATGTACTGTCTGGACAGAGTTCGCTGTTCATATATTGGAGTATTTACAGCATGTACTGTCTGGACAGTGTTCGCTGTATCATGTATTGCAGTCCTTAAAGCATGTACTGCCTGGACAGTGTTTCTGTATCATGTATTGCAGATCTACAGCATGTACTGTCTGGACAGTGTTCACTGAATCATGTATTGCAGTTCTTACAGCATGTACTGTCTGGACCAATGTTCGATGTATCATGTATTGCAGTTCTAACGGCATGTAATGTCTGGACAGTGTTCATGTATCATGTTTTGCAGTTTTTACAGCATGTACTGTCTGGACAGTGTTCTCTGTATCATGTATTGCAGTTCTTACAGCATGTACTGTCTTGACAATGTTCACTGTCTATGTATTGCAGTTCTTACAGCATGTACTGTCTGGACAGTGTTCGCTGTAACATGTATTACAGTTCTCTACAGCATGTACTGTCTGGACAGTGTTCGGTGTATAATGTATTGCAGTTCTTACAGCATGTACTGTCTGGACAGTGTTCTCTGTATCATGTATTGCAGTTCTTACATCATGTACTGTCTGGACAGTGTTCCTTGTATCATGTATTGCAGTTCTACAGCATACACTGTTTGGACAGTGTTCGCTGTATCATGTATTGCAGTTCTTGCAGCATGTACTGTCTGGACAGTGTTTGCTCTATCATGTATTGCAGTTCTTACAGCATGTACTGTCTCGACAGTGTTCGCTGTATCATGTATTGCAGTTGTTACAGCAGGTACTGTCTGGACAGTGTTCGCTGTATCATGTATTGCAGTTCTAACAACATGTACTGTCTGGACAGTGTTCGCTGTATAATGTATTGCAATTCTTGCAGCATGTACTCTGGACAGCGTCTGGAAAGTGTTCGCTGTACATGTATTGCAGTTCTTGCAGCATGTACTGTTTGGACAGTGTTCGCTGTATCATGTATTGCAGTTCTTACATCATGTACTGTCTGGACAGTGTTCGCTGTATCATGTATTGCAGTTCTTACAGCATGTACTGTCTGGACAGTGTTCGCTGTATCATGTATTGCAGTTCTTACAGCATGTACTGTCTGGACAGTGTTCTCTGTATCATGTATTGCAGTTCTTACAGCATGTACTGTCTGGACAGTGTTCGATGTAACATGTATTGCAGTTCTTGGAGCATGTACTGTCTGAACAGTGTTCGCTGTATATGTATTGCAGTTGCAACAGCATATACTGTCTGGCCAGTGTTTGCTGTATCATGTATTGCAGTTCTTACAGCATGTACTGTCTGGACAGTGTTCGCTGTAACATGTATTGCAGTTATTGGAGCATGTACTGTCTGAACAGTGTTCGCTGTATCATGTATTGCAGTTCTTGCAGCATGTACTGTCTGGACAGTGTTCGCTGTATCAGGTATTGCAGTTTTTGCAGCATGTACTGTCTGGACAGTGTTCGCTGTATAATGTATTGGAGTTTTTACAGCATGTACTGTCTGGACAGTGTTCGCTGTATCATGTATTGCAGTTCTTAAAGCATGTACTGCCTGGACAGTGTTCTCTGTATCATGTATTGCAGTTCTTACAGCATGTACTGTCTGGACAGTGTTCGCTGTATTATGTATTGCAGTTCTTACAGCATGTACTGTCTTGACAATGTTCACTGTATCATGTATTGCAGTTCTTACAGCATGTACTGTCTGGACAGTGTTCGCTGTAACATGTATTACAGTTCTCTACAGCATGTACTGTCTGGACAGTGTTCGGTGTATAATGTATTACAGTTCTTACAGCATGTACTGTCTGGACAGTGTTCTCTGTATCATGTATTGCAGTTCTTACATCATTGTACTGTCTGGACAGTGTTCTTGTATCATGTATTGCAGTTCTTACAGCATACACTGTTTGGACAGTGTTCGCTGTATCATGTATTGCAGTTCTTGCAGCATGTACTGTTGGACAGTGTTTGCTCTATCATGTATTGCAGTTCTTACAGCATGTACTGTCTCGACAGTGTTCGCTGTATCATGTATTGCAGTTGTTACAGCAGGTACTGTCTGGACAGTGTTCGCTGTATCATGTATTGCAGTTCTTACAACATGTACTGTCTGGACAGTGTTCGCTGTATAATGTATTGCAATTCTTGCAGCATGTACTCTGGACAGCGTCTGGAAAGTGTTCGCTGTACCATGTATTGCAGATCTTGCAGCATGTACTGTTTGGACAGTGTTCGCTGTATCATGTATTGCAGTTCTTACATCATGTACTGTCTGGACAGTGTTCGCTGTATCATGTATTGCAGTTCTTACAGCATGTACTGTCTGGACAGTGTTCGCTGTATCATGTATTGCAGTTCTTACAGCATGTACTGTCTGGACAGTGTTCTCTGTATCATGTATTGCAGTTCTTACAGCATGTACTGTCTGGACAGTGTTCGATGTAACATGTATTGCAGTTCTTGGAGCATGTACTGTCTGAACAGTGTTCGCTGTATCATGTATTGCAGTTGCAACAGCATATACTGTCTGGCCAGTGTTTGCTGTATCATGTATTGCAGTTCTTACAGCATGTACTGTCTGGACAGTGTTCGCTGTAACATGTATTGCAGTTATTGGAGCATGTACTGTCTGAACAGTGTTCGCTGTATCATGTATTGCAGTTATTGCAGCATGTACTGTCTGGACAGTGTTCGCTGTATCAGGTATTGCAGTTTTTGCAGCATGTACTGTCTGGACAGTGTTCGCTGTATCATGTATTGGAGTTTTTACAGCATGTACTGTCTGGACAGTGTTCGCTGTATCATGTATTGCAGTTCTTAAAGCATGTACTGCCTGGACAGTGTTCTCTGTATCATGTATTGCAGTTCTTACAGCATGTACTGTCTGGACAGTGTTCGCTGTATTATGTATTGCAGTTGCTACAGCATATACTGTCTGGCCAGTGTTTGCTGTATCATGTATTGCAGTTCTTCCATCGTACTGTCTGGACAGTGTTCGCTACATTATGTATTGCAGTTTTTGCAGCATGTACTGTCTGGACAGTGTTCTCTGTATCATGTATTGTAGTTCTTACAGCATGTACTGTCTGGACAGTGTTCGCTGTATCATGTATTGCAGTTCTTACAGCATGTAATTGTCTGGACTGCGTCTGGACAGTGTTCACTGTAGCATGTATAGCAGTTTTTACAGCATGAACTGTCTGGACAGTGTTCTCTGTATCATGTATTGCAGTTCTTACAGCATGTACTGTCTGGACAGTGTTCTCTGTATCATATATGGCAGTTCTTGCAGCATGTACTGTCTGGACAATGTTCGCTGTATCATGTATTGCAGTTCTTACAGCATGTACAGTCTGGACAGTGTTCTCTGTATCATGTATTTCAGTTCTTACAGCATGTACTGTCTGGACAGTGTTTGCTGTAACATATATTACAGTTCTTGGAGCATGTACTGTCTGGACAGTGTTCGGTGTAACATGTATTGCAGTTCTTACAGCATGTATTGTCTGGACAGTGTTCTCCTTATCATGTATTGCAGTTATTACAGCATGTACTGTCTGGACAGTGTTCCTTGTGTCATGTATTGCAGTTCTTACAGCATATACTGTCTGGACAGTGTTCGCTGTATCATGTATTGCAGTTCTTGCAGCATGTAATGTCTGGACAGTGTTTGCTGTATCATATATTGCAGTTCTTACAGCATGTACTGTCTGGACAGTGTTCGCTGTATCATGTATTGCAGTTCTTACAGCAGGTACTGTCTGGACAGTGTTCGCTGTATCATGTATTGCAGTTCTTACAACATGTACTGTCTGGACAGTGTTCGCTGTATCATGTATTGCAATTCTTGCAGCATGTACTGTCTGGACAGTGTTCGCTGTATCATGTATTGCAGTTCTTGCAGCATGTACTGTCTGGACAGTGTTCGCTGTATCATGTATTGCAGTTCTTGCAGCATGTACTGTTTGGATAGTGTTCGCTGCATCATGTATTGCAGTTCTTCCAGCATGTATTGTCTGGACAGTTTTCGCTGTATCATGTATTGCAGTTCTTGCAGCATGTACTTCCTAGACAGTGTTCGCTTTATCATGTATTGCAGTTCTTACAGCATGTACTGTCTGGACAGTGTTCGCTGTATCATGTATTGCAGTTCTTGCAGCATGTAATTATTTATCATTATTTGAAATTTTACTTTATAAAATGTATGTTAGTAACATTAAATTTGTTTTAATGTGTCGCATTATTTGCCTGACGAACGCGTTATTGCCGCGTAACCAAGCTGACGTCTTAAAAACAACAACACGACGTCATATTTTCTCTTACAAATTGTCGCCATACTCAATAAGGTAAATTGACAACATTAAAGTTAAACTATCACGTCGTAGGTGTGTTATGTGATAAATATTATCTTACATAAGATGAATAGATACTCGGCAGATCCCCTACCCTATCAATTCGTCCAACTCGTTTATTAATATCAATAATACACAGTCATGTAAGATCCTCTATTAAGTAACTAAATAATAGGTAGGTTTGTAATTGTTTTCCCGTACACCGAACGCCTTGTCAGCCATAGTGGCTGCGGCTGCCGACTTGGTATCCTTGAAACGGGAGTTACCCTCTCTTAAATTTTAAGATGGTTAGTGTCCAATCTGTAACTATGAGCCTCACGATAGCCTGGGGCTGTAATTGTTTTTGTTTTTCATTCTTCCATCGACAAAAACATTATGATCAAATGTGATACAGTGTCTTAACTTATAGATGTATATGTAGAAGTCACGGAGAAGTACTTAAATATATATAAAATCGAGCAAGAAAAGTAGCATTCAATGACGACAGTCAACCACAAACACACACAGAAACATAGAAGAAATTTAAAGATGAATAAAGGCCAAATACGACATCACAAACACAAAAGGGTTGACAATAGGGATACGCATTGAAACATTAAGCATTGAGCTCACTGCTACAAGTAGTCGTGATATGATTGAATTGTTTATTGGTCGATTTTAAAAGCGACTTTGAGACCCATACCTAACGTTCATTTCAGGGTGCCTAAACGTCGAATATGAATCGAGATTTTTTTTATTACTTTCTGTATGTTTTCATACCTGATATGATTGAATAGAATGTAAACGGACGCTCCTGAATCTGTTTGCAATCTTCACGTATCC